>BGPR01002092.1:0-53115 GCA_013235015.1 Araneus ventricosus
TATTTCTGGTATAAATCTTATTTGATATTAAATCCTCATCAATGACTTCACATCAAATAAAAAAAAGAAAAGAAATTACTAAAATCAGCTATGAAAAACGCATCATAACTCTTATTTGATATTAAATCATCACAAAAAAGAATCAAAATAGTATCCTGTGTGTATGCTAATTTGTAGACAGGCTGTCTGGTCTGAATCTCTGGCATACAGCGAAACCACAAACCACGTGAGCGTTACAGAAACATTAGGACTTTCATAATATAAATTTAACGTTTTCAGAAGCTTTCAATTTTGAATATAATCTAGCATTTTCTATTGGTACTCAAACTTTTGAAATCTAGTCAGGCGATAAAGACCGCACTTCAGCTCCTAATTTTGAATATACTCTAGCTTTTTTTTTATTGGTACTCATGATTTTGTAATCTAGTCAAGTGACGAAAGCCAACTTAGCTCCCAATATTGATTGTACTCTGGCTTTTTTTATTAGTACTCATGATTTTGAGATCTTGTCAAGTGACGAAGACTACACTCCTCCTCAGCTCCCAATTTTGAATGTAATATGGCTTTTTCATTGATACTCATAATTTTGAAATCTAGTCAAGCGACCACATACCTCAGGTTCCAATTTTGAATCTACTCTAACTTTTCTATTAGTACTCATAATTTTGAAATTTATTCACGCGATGAGGACTTCACACTTGTCGAGATTCTCTTTTCCAAATTTCCATGCTAGACCATCATAAGGAACTTCGGCCCACACACATGGCCGATCGTTTTTGGAATCAATTTTTGAATCTACGACCCTTCTTCACAAAAAGAAGGAAAAGCCAGGATGTTGTGGCAAATACCTCCAGAAAATATGGAGACAAAAACAATTCATATTATGGGTGAAATTAATGAGACTTGACTTTAGAATTTTTCACAAATTTTGAAACAGGTGTTAATTTGTTAAGGCCCTCTCTATTTGGCCTTTGGTCATACGGTGTATTGGAAAGGTTTGGCATTTCAATCTGAAAAGCCATTCTAATGACGAATAGGTGGAAGCGTTTAGATGTTTCTGAAATAAATTTTCCATCTTTTATTCTTCCGTGGATTTTAACTTTATACTATTGAAGTTTATGATGAACTAAAAAATATATAAGAAATATCCTTAAAAATATCTTTTTAAGTCAGGCGCGGATTAAAGTCTAGATACATTAGGTGCGCGCCAGTAACCCCAGGCTAAAAGGGAAAAATGAAGCCGTATTTTTTTTCAGTATCGTAATAGAGTATTTCCATTTAAGGCCCTATTTACATATCTGATTTTAACTGAAGAACTAATTTGAGGGAAAATACGGAAGAAACGATTAGGGACATGAAGTACACTGATAGGAACTAGGTACTGCACACAGACTTCATGTACGTACTAAAAGCCGGAATGGTTTTTCAGGACAGAAATGAAGGTTCTGTCTCGGATTCCTGGGAAAATTGCTGAGCAAAACGGCCATTAATTACTTTTTCAGCACCAAAGGAGGTCCATGTGCTCTATCCAACTGCTATTTAATTGGTTCTTCGGAAATTTGCTGTTAATGACTTGTCTTGTTAAAATCGGATAAACAGATGTAAACACCCAGTTAAGATAATATTCCAGATGGCCAGAAACTGAAATTCGGGATTGCATAACACGAATTTTAATGACTTCAGAAAGAATTTCGAGATTAGTTGCATGCATTTCTCTAAAAAAAGCTTTTATGAGTTCCTCCTCATTGAGTGATTACTAGAAAAACGCTATGCAGGAAAATTTTTATGATACAATAATTTTATAATAAATTATAATGTTTCGAATTTTTGGTGCTAAGTTACCTCATACGTGAAGAATTTTTGCATTTGCAATTTTTATCAGTATATTTTACTGACAAACTCACTATGTGCAATGTTTGATACATTTATTGGAAAGGGAAGGAAATATACAAGAAAAATAACTTTTATTAATACCTGCTATTCCTATCAATACCTGAATTATAATTAACAATTTTACGCCATTGTATCCGATCAAGTCAGGATGGCACTTTCCTTCGTTGTGGGCACCGCACCCAACTACTTTATGTGTAGAACAGAAATTTTTAGTAGATTATAAAATATAGCAAAATTTATTTTCCGTATTCCCAAACCAGCTGCACTTCAAAACCATAGGCAGAAAAGAAATAATAGCAAATTGTTGTTGACTATATTAAAAATAAATTAACAGCAGTTAGCAACATCAAAAATGGAACAGCATGACAACGCGTAGCATATTTAACAATTTGAAATAATTACCACTGCGAATAAAATTGAACCCATTTATTTTTATCTTTTAACAAGAGTTTATGTTTGCTTAGAATAAGTTTAATCATTTTTTTTTCTAACTAGAAGATAGATTCAGACTTATATTGATATCCTTATATTTCTTTGAGGAGTCATATTCATAAGACTTGAACACCACACAGCTGTCTCCATGTGGCTCCTATCCCTGTTGGTATAGATATAGGTGGACTTTATTGAGTTGCAAAAAATTACAGCAAGAGAAGAATGACAATTAAAGAAGTTACAAAGCTGATGTTAACACATATTGACAACAAAATAAAGGAATATATACAATATCTTCAATAATACGGTGTGAATGAGACTAAGAAATTTTATTTACGAAGGCGTCACTCCATATTTGTCACCAGGTCCTCAAAATCCAAAGGGAAACGTTGATTAGAAGCATCGCCAAAAGTTTATAGAAGTCTAGAAGCCATAATGTCCGAGGTCATTTGGTGAAAAGAAAGCGTAAATTTCCACGCAAAAAATAATAATGTTTACATAATGAATAATGAGACATAAATGATGTTTTAATAGTTGAAATGATTCCTTAAAAGTCTGTTAATTTTTTCTTTTGTTACTTTCTGTATTCGTGCTATTTGTTCTTAAGTAACAAATAATATTGTAATTTTGGAGCTTAGTTTTGCATTGTGTTACAATAAAGAAATAAAAATTAATGACTTTGATATATTTTTAGATCTCAACAACTTTTTGTTATGCGTAAACATAGATCTGTTGCAATTCATCAACAAACGGATGCATAAGATTAAGATGACTATTAGGAATTAAAAATTGCATATTGAAGTAATTTCACATGTTTTCCTCAACCTTGGAGGGAACGTGCCACCAGAAATTATGGACCGATTTTGGTAAAATAAACTTTATTACTCTTACGAAGATCAGTACCGAATAGCCATTGGTATAATAAACAGATACAGATAAATTTTAAAATTTTAAAAATTATTAAGAAAACATTTTATTTTCGTCAATTTTTACGATTTTTAAGGTCGATGCGGGAACGGAAGATTGCAATCAATTTTCTTACTTTTTTCCCTCGTTTAATTCCTCACCAATTCGCAACTATCTGCCGTATAGCGACATGGAAAAAAAGATTTCTTTCGGTCCACTCTATTCATTATCCTTCCCTGCCAATTTTCATATCTCAATGAAGAATTTCAAAATATTAAAATGGCCTTGCTGAATTTCCTCTCTTAAGAACATCAGTGGTCCATTTGTGTTGATCTAAGCATAGTTAACTTCCTATTGGGACAATAAATCGGATATAGGACGGGTATATCCGATGGTATATACTTTGCTATGCTTTGGGGCTAGTAAGGCACAAGGAGATAAGTGGAAAATTGTGAAATAGCATTCGAGATAAGTACAGTGAATATTATCAAAGAGTCATTGGGTGATAAAAATAAGATAATTCTTCCACGACTTCATATAAAATTTAATGAAATAATTCGTTAGGGCTAATAAGGATGATGGTTGCTTCCAATACATTTGTAAATCGTTTCCTGGACTGAGTAATGAAAAGCTACAAGTAGGGAATTTTGATGATTCTGAAATTCGTAAACTCGTTAAAGATTCAAATTTTCGGCATCTATGACTGATATTGAGTCTTCTGATTGATCACGTTTCATCTTAGTTAATAATGATTTTTTTGGTAATCACAAAGCATATATCTATGGAGAATTGCCACCAAATATGCTAATAATTGAGTATGCTATGAAGAATAATTGGGTGCTAATATGAGCACAGAAGTGCATATTCTAGCATATCACTTGCGTAAATTTTCTTTCAATCTGGATAATTTTAGACAAGAAGAAGGACAGAAGTCCCACCAGGTTATCAAAGTAACGGAACAAAGATACCAAAGCAGGTGGGACGCACATATTTTGGTTGATTACTTCTGGAGTCTCCCATGCGAAATTTCCACTGTATATAAAATAAATTCATATAAGAAGTGCTTTTACATGAATTAATTGAAGCAACTTATTTAGTTTTCATTTTATTGTACTTAATGCAAAATTATTATTTTTTGTATATACCATTTCAGTATATGATATGCAGAGTGCTCCATAAAGGACTCTATCATTTTAAACTTAACAACAGAGATAAATAGAAGAATGAAATCAGTTGTATGTTTTCTTTGAAAGCCATAAAATTCTGATAGAGAAGTTTAAAAATTATTTACAAATTTTGCCAAGAGATGGTGCTGTAAGCTGCATTCATTGGAAAATTCTTTAAAATGTGCTGTGAAACAAGGAGTGATCAGCTGTCGAACAGTTCCATTGTTGAAAGGTGAAAGGAGCGTTGCTGTTTTAGAACTATTTGTCGTCACACTGCAGCCATTATAAGATCGACAAGATTCTTCGTGGTTTATGCAAGATGGAACCCGACCATACCGCACCCGAATGGCTTTTGCCTTTCCTGAGGAATACTTCAAGAATAGAGTCTTTGCTTTCAACTATTCAATATTTAGTTTAACAATCATGGATTACGATTACTACAACTACCGACGACTACTTCTTTTGAGGCACATTTGAAGGATACGCTTTTTCGGAACAATCCTATAACACAGGACACGTTTTGATTTTAGAACAATTTGTCGCAGTGTTATAATATCGACAAAACACTTCGTGGTTTATGCAAGATGGGACCCGACCATACCACACCCGAATGGGTTTGGCCTTTCTTGAGGAAGACTTCAAGAATAGAGTCTTTGCTTTCAACTATTCAATATTTAATGGAACAATCATGGATTGAATCATGGAACAATCATGGATCCATTTTCACCCGGTCTTACTACCTACGACTACTTCTTTTAGACACATTGAAGGATACTCTTTTTCGGAACAATCCTATAACACAGGACGAGCTTGAAGAGTGGATCTGTGAGTCATGAGCGTCCATTTCCATTGGCACCCTACAGAGCAGTAGTGGCGTTAGAGTCCGCCCGACTCTAAGGTCTCCTCGACAGGGAGTACAACCTGCTTTACAAGGGGAGGGGAGTAATGATGATCCTCTTGAATTTTCGCCTTATTTTTATTTATCTACTAGTTGAACAGCCCGTTACGTGAATGGGGTACAAAATGGTTCTACCCCCCACTATCACCCCTTGCTGCAGAGGGTGTCTGAAAATTTAGTACTTCGTTTGTACCATCTCTGTGCTGCGAAAGATGCACATTCTTATTCAAATGTGTAGTTATTTCAATTCTTAAAATTTTATATCTTTCTTAAAGACAGTTTATAGATTTTTCCCTCGGATTCCGTGCTGTATTTACAGCGTACAACGCCACCTGCCGGCAACATTTCAATCTAATTTTTAAACTTCTGAATCAGATTTTTACGGCTTTCAAATTAAGTATGTCACTGGTTTCATTCTTCTATCGATCCCCGTTGCCGAGTTATTTAATTTCAAAATTAGGGAGTCCTTTGTCCTACACTCTGTGCTAGTTTATATATAATTTTTTACCTATTTTAATGTCTTCAAATTTATTTCGTTATTTCATTTATTAATAATGTCTTAAATTTTATTCTTTAAGTTATATTTAACACAGAATTCATGTAATTCCTGTGTTGATTTATCTCCTGATTTATGTATTGACGATTCATTGCAATAATTTAATTTTATTTTTGATTTACATTTTAGACGGTTTTCAATGCGATTTGAGTGCTGCGTACATTTTGAACTGAAATTTAATATTCAAGTCTTCGAAGTTCTTCGAAACCAGATCCAATCTTGCAAAAACAACACTAGATTCTGAATCAGCAAGACGAAATTACTCTAAAATGACTGGAATATCATTGACAATTAAATAAATGTTGATAATGTTATATAAAATGTATTTTTTCGATTGTTTATTATTTTAAAAGTATAATTTTGAACTGGATTTCTGTATTTTTCTATTCCATATATCGTTAAAATCATAGACTTATCTTCTTTGATCTATTGAAAAGTTATCTAACTTTTGATTTAAGATAAAAATGTCTTCATTTGAGTTTTAGTTTTTGGCATTAAATTAAATCTTTTGAATTAAAAAAAATTCCAAAATGAGCCATCATGCTAGAATATCTTTTTAAGGATGGACCTTTAATTTTAATTTGTAAATCATATGTGAAGCATTATTAAGTTATTTTTTGCAGAATTTAATGCAAATTATTAAAAAAAAATTAAAAAATGGAAAACAGTAAAAGGAAAACGCAGAGACAGTGCTGCTCTCCAGATTATTTATTTATTTAGAAAATGCACACTTCAGAATAAACTCCAATTACAGCGTGCATAATACAGAATTAAACACTAAAATAGCCGTAAAACACAGATTAATAAAAACAACAGATAGATACAGAAATCACTAAAAAACACCATTTTAAAAAGCACACAAAATAAAAACACTTGAAGAACACAAAAGTCGCAAACATTCAATCTTAGAAACACTATAAGACATATTTAACACATCAAGATCATCAACCTTTTAAACATTTTGTAAAATTTATAAATAGAAAAATTAGGGCAGAGTGGGCTATTTCGGATGGGTTTGCTTCGAACAAATCGATTAATATCAAACGAAATGTTTGTGAATATTTGAAAGAAATTCCATAGATGACAACCCCATCAGCAACTGTGTTTTCATGAACGTCAGATCAATGGTAATCGTAATTTTGACCACAAAAGTAAATTTTTGAAAACTGTTCATAAAGGCGAGTGTTTATAATGAATCAAAGCATCTTAATCTTTTCATATTTAACAATAATGTATAATATCATATCATGTTTATTGTAAATTTCATGAACCATGTTCAGACCGTAGTTTTTGTTATTTCAAATGGTGTATGATGGGTTTGTTTTGGACAGGCAAGTAGGGGCCTGTTCTCTTCGGATGCTTATTTTTACTGTTCGAAATAGCCCCAAATTTTTGCCCTATGCAAGAATTTTAATAAAATGATAAACGAAAGAAATTAAATGTCTTATAGACAATTATAATTTTAATATATTATAGGGCTGTCAATAACGTCGATCACGTATACTTTTTAAGGTGTTCGCTAAAACTTTTGTAGTTTCAATGTAATCTGCCATTTATTTAATGTGGCGTGTTAAAATCAAGCAATTAAAACTTTTTGATTTAATATTTGCGTTAAAATTGTAATCAGAATTTTGCTACAGATGGTGAGAACATATAAAAGAAAAAAAGATCAATCTCCACCTAAACGAATTGATATTGAGAAAGCTGTCAACGCTGAAGGACTGAGCGTTCGTAAAGCTGCTGCACTTTATAATGTAAAACTTTCGGCACTACAGGATATGTTGCAAGAACACGCAGTAAAAAAAGTATTCAGGAGGCTCAATCTTCTTGTGGTGACTCTAGTACCAGTGTGTCAAACAGAGAAAATTCAGACGGATGTCAGGTTCCTTTCAACGGTATACACAATCAGGAAATATTTTATGTAACAGAAACAGAAGTATTAGTTAATTATCTCATTACATGTTCAAAATTAAATCATGGCCTCAAAGGTGTACAATTCCGAGAATTGGCATTTCGATATGCTAATGCGAAGTTAATTACTGTTTCTAGTACTTGGGTGGGAGGCCAAAAATCCTTAAAAGATTGGTTCTGGAGATTTATGCAAAAAATAAGAACTTATCATTGCGCCAACCTGAAAAATGTATCCAAGCCAGAGCTTCTGGATTTAATAAAGTAGTGGTAGATCAATTTCTTGAAAATCTGTTGGAGTTATATTCTAAGTACGAATTTCCTCCAGAAAGTATCTGGAATACTGACGAAACAGGCATACTAAATGTTATGAATCCACCAAAAGTTATTGCTGAGAAAGGTAGGAAGAAAGTTCGACAAACAGTTTCTGCAGAACGTGGTGAATATGCCACAATGCTAAGTTTTATTAACGCAACAGGAAGTCAAGTACCTCCTGTTTTCGTGTTCCCAAAAGTGAAATTTCTTGATAAAATGTTGAAAAATGGTATTTCTGGTGCTTAAGGGCTTTCATATCCTTCCGGTTGGATGACAGCAGAAAATTTCAGTGAATCCATGAAACACTTTCAAAACCATGTAGAAAGTAGCAAGAGTGACCCTTGTCTGGTGATTTTGGATAAACATGAAAGTCATTTACCTATTGAAACTATAGACTACTTCAAGAGCAATGGAATACATCTATTAACGTTCCCACCACATACTTCCCAAGCTGCAAGCATTGGATGTAGTTGTATTGAGCCCGTTTAAATCTGCTCTGAAAATAAATTTCAACGACTGGCTTCAGCTCCACCCAGGTCAGCTTATCAGCATTCATGAAATAGCTGAACTTTCAAAAAATCCATACATCAATGCTTATAGTCCTAAAAATATTATAAGTGAATTTGAAAAAAACTGGTATTTTACCTTTGAATAGAAATGTCTTCAATGAGACTGATTTTCTTCCTTCTGCGGTTACAAACAGACCATTGCCAATTGATCTAAAAAATGTGGCAGGACAAGCTTCCGAGTCAGCTATTAATCATCATCTTTCAGATAGCATTTCACCAGAGCAAATTAGACCTCTACCATGTGTCACTTTTGAAGCTACTAACAGTGGAAGGGGACGACGTCTTAAAGGAAAAACTAGAATTTTAACAAAATCTCCTGAGAAAAAACAGTCTAAGTGTAGGTCTAATCAGAATGTTAAACGTACCCTCGGATTTGGAAGAAAGTTCGACACAAGTGTAAGAAATTAGTGGAAAATAAAAAATGTCATCAGATTTAGAATTTTCACGGGAAGATGATGTAAATGATTTTATTGATCCTGATAATTTTCCACGCTTAGAGAAAACACCAGAACGTGATGATTTTATGCTTGTGGAACCTAATAACAGAAAAGCATTTTATGTGGGGAAAGTTTTGTTGTATGAAAACAAAGAATGTGAAATCAGTTTTCTGCTGTGTCGTAATAAAATGTTTGGCCAATTTTCATTTTCTGATGTAGAAGACATTTCACGAGTGCCTGAAACTTCCATTAAAGTCCTTTTGTCGACACCTAGAAAACTTGGATATGCAAAAAGACGACAATCATATATGTCTTTTGGTGTCGATTTCAATCTTATAAATATTCTATAATTGTGCACTTAATTGATATTGCATATTATAAATAAATAGGTATTGAAGTACATTAGAAACATTTTATTTACGCATGTCCGATCTAACCTCAAGTCTGTCCGAAACAACTCCACTTTTTGGGGCTGTTTTGGACAAAAATGAGTATAAGCAAATTTGCTAATATCTACGCTATAAAATGGTATTGTTAAAAATATTATAGATGCATTAATTAAGCAATGTTTGTAGTTTTAATATAACATTCAAAAATTGGTGATATTTTAAATCCTTATTGGAAAGTATATAAAAATGTCAATTCCGTCCTGACCAACCCCATTCTCCCCTACGTATGTAATTAAACCTGGTAAATACATTTACAAATAAACAACTGTTCCTTAGACTTCTAGTCGGCACAGCATAAGTGATAGGGCTCCATATGTCACTGCAATCAATGGCATCATTAATTATCTTATGATAAAATAAAATACATGAAAGATCACGTCGGACCCTCAAACTGTGAAATCCGAAGATGTTACAAAAATGAGATGAGGATAAGTCTTGTGGATAATAGAGATTTGTCTGGTAAAATAAGTAACGCAGAAACCTAGTTTGTACCTGTTCAATAGTTTTAATTTTATTTTTATTGTAAGAGTTCCAGACAAGACAACAGTATCCAAGACTCTAGCGGACAATAGTGAAAAATAAAAGAATGAAAGAAATGAGATGAAATAGTGAGAAAAGAATGAATTATGAAGAAAAAGGGATGTAGAAAGGCTGTTCCTTTTCTGAAACGGAGAATATTTTAGATTTTCGCATATGTTCGGTTTGAAGACAATAAATTTACGAAGAATATGCGTCTTCTGGACAATCTGACACTTTTATGTGAATTTATTAGAAATTCAGGCGATGGTGTCAGACTTTTGGACCGTTTTGGATTTTTGAAAAAAATTGTAATGTTTTCGACCGCTTGAAATTAACTTTATTATTCGATTTATTTCAAATAGAAATAAATAAGTTCTTTTCATAATAAATATTGAAGATGTATTTTTTTTATAATTTATTTTTACTATTTTTATTATTTTTTAAATTTTATTTATTTATTATTTTTTTCTTAAGTGTATTAAAACCCTCTAGAAATGTATTTATTGAAAAAATGGAAAAGCGTCCGAATTACCTCAACTGGATATATTAACTTAAAGAAAGGTCTTTGCGTAAAAGTGTTTTTTAATTTGAAAGTGTAAATAAAAATTCCTTCAATACCTTAAAAGGGACAGATAGCTCTAATAATCATGCTTTTATTTAATTTTCTCAACATTACCATAATTTCAGTATGAAATAAAAGTGGCCTCATCACTCTCAAATACTTTATTCGACACTATCATGAAAGTTTAAACTCACATCAGTAGAAATCCAATTAAAGAAAACAAATTTACCTCTAAATAGCCTAAATTTTATAAATAATAATAATAATAATAAATAAGTTAATTTCATTGGTTTATGTGTTTTTAATTGTGCAAATGAAATAACTGATTAATAATGTTGTTTAAACAGATATTAAATGAAATTTTTGATAACCACTAAGCGAGATATTAATAGTAAAATTAAAATTCGTTCTTTTGACGTAAATATTTATGCGACGGCAATCTAATACTTTGTTTTTTAAATCCAAGAATTCGCATTATTTTGGTGTAATTTATTTTTTAAGGAACAAACCTTCTGGATATATATTCTTCTAAGCACCATTAAGTGAACCGTTATTACACGAGGGTAAGTCATTAAGTAAGTAACAAAAGATAAGAAAAAAATAATTACCATGATAATCAGTTGGAAACAATTTTTTTTCAGCATAATCTCCACCAATGTTAATGCACTTATCCGCTTGTTTTATCACCGCCCCAATTACAGCTGCATAAAAATCTTTGGGTTGCTGTTTCACCCACAGTAGAACTTCGTGTTGAACGTCGTCATAATCTCATTGTCATCGATGTCGTCAGATGAAAATCGCTGGGGCTAAGTCTGGGCTGTAAGGTGGGTGCTGTAGCACTGACCAACCAGTCTTAGCCCCAAGATGATTCTGATCTCTTTGGTCCACTGAAACAACATCCTGGAGGCAAACACTTTGCAGATGATGACGACGTTCAACACGAAGTCCTACGAAAGGGCGGCGTTCCGCTCCGGCGGAACTTCGAAAGAGTGACAAAATCTGACATGCAATAAAACAATTTTATAACTAAGAAAAGCAGCGTCAATAGCTCATTCATTGTGTACATAAAAGAAAAAATAAATAATGTAATTGATTTGTAATTTTCGCCTTTTGTCGGTAAATTGCCGATACGTGAAGGAAAGACTGATGGTGCACGCGTGATTTCACAACCTGTATGCAGAGATCGAGGACTTCAAACGACGAATTACGTTACTGATAAAGAAAAATTTCTAATTTTTTTTTTAGGTTTATGTGCCCTTTGTAATATGCAAAGGAAGGATGCCATGTTACAACTTCGTCCTGGGAGCCAAAAGTTACAGCTACGCCACTAGTTGAGACCAGTAATAATATGGAGAATTATTAGAATTTCGACTTAGTAATTTTTTCAGCACTAGATTTATTAATTCAAACAACATAAAATATAATTCTGTACGCCATTTAAAGTATTCTTCCAACTGGTGGAGGTAAACCTGGAGTTTACGGTGCGCACCTGTTTCTCGCCAATTTTTCTTGGCGCAATTTGGCGCGTTTTGGATGTGCAGTGCACTTTTTATTGCTCTCTTGAGCATGCGTCACCTGAAAAAGGAGAGATTGAGCACGCAATGCCTGGGGAATTTCAAGCGTGTACCGGGCAAATTTTTTTTACTTAAAAAAACATCAACGGTTTCGCTTTCAGCATAGAGGAATATTCGTAGCTGCGCTTATTCATTTAGAAACGAAACACACAGAATAACATGCACAATACTGAACCGATATTCAAACCGAAGAATTCCAAACGAAGTTTTATTGGAATTCGAATTAATCGACCATTCATATGGAAGAGATGAACAAAACAGTCTAATGGAAACGAGGCGCAGTATAGCGTGATGTGCAAAACACCGATGAAAAGATTAACTTCCGCGAATGCGCGCATGTCACTCGTTAAAAACATCATTGCCCATCAAAAACAAATGTTCTCTCATCTCCGTTCTTGGCGGCAAACAGTTGGCAATCCTCAGAGGAACGAAATAAGTCGGTACCGTAGACTCCAGATTAAACCTGGAAGTATATGACTATTTCTAACAGTTTAGAAATTAGCTATTGGACCGTGTTTAGAATGGACACGTTGTATACAAGCGCATGTTTGATCTGCGTAGAGATATTTCTGTTTTGAGAAGAAAGTTCCACGTGAAATTAATTTAAATTTAATCTAACGATATAGTTGATGTTCTTTGGCAACGACTAAAATTGAAATTCATGATCACCAACAATTTGATATAAGATAATCTGCAAATCAGAGAAAATGTTTTGTTGTTAGAAATGTCAGTGATTTTTATTGAATCCACTATTGAGGAGAAAAAAAAATTTAAATTACACAGTATTTAGTTTGTTAGAATTTAAAATAAGATATTTCAAAAGTATAAGTTCGGCAAAGTTTAGTTACTCAGGCAAGCACGATAGCAATTCAATTTACTCTGAATGCAATTTATTTTGGACATTTCCATAAATATATTTTCCTTTGTATTGATCTAATATAGAATGGACAGTTTTCAAATCTTGCCTACTTTAAGGGAAATCGCATGTTTTATAAAATGAATTAGTTTCTGAATACCTATAAAATTTTGATGCTCAATTTCAAATTTTCAAAGAGATTTATTGTAAAATTAAATGCTGTTTAGTTCAATGTATCAATATCTGTTGTTTGTATGCACTATTTTCTGACGAAATAAATGTACTAATAACATCTAAAATTTCTTGAAAGTAACATTTGGTCTCTGCAAACATAAAAAATTTGTTGATATATATTTATATTGTGTTCTTAAGAGGCTGGGAATCTTTTGTTATTTACGTTTTTCTCGTTATTTACGGAATTTTTTAAACGTTTTCTTTTTTGTTATGTATTAATTGTATTCTGTTTCGGATATAACAGTTTAGCGTGTGGTGAATATTCATCCAAAGAGTTTTAAGGCTCATGACTGTTGAATAAGTTAAGAACATCTGAAAGGAATACCTGTTGTTTGAATATTTTTAAATGACAAAAAAAGGCAATTCAGGTATCATTCATTTTGATTTTGTTAACAAAAATGAATGACTGTTACAAAAAAATTTGTTTGTTTTATTCTCATATGATGGCTTTTGTAGATAAGTTATCAAAAAATATTTAGACGTTTTAATCAGAACGTTCCTTTCTGCTAATAAGTGGTTGTGATAGTTGTTCGTAGAAATTAAATATTTAGTTTTCATTTTCTTGACAGCATTGTGGAGTCGTTTATATTAATTTAAAATTAGATTAAATCTTCGATAGCTATAAGTTCTAAACTGTATTATTATTTATTCAGATATTTTTTCAATAAAACTTGGATCATTAATAGGATTAAGAACAATAATTATATTAAAACTCACCATAATCATTTCAATTCGCTTTGATGAAAGAATAAAGGCTCTCTGTAGGGAATTTTTCAATATTGTTACGAAAATCGTCTTGTGTGTGTACGGTGAAAGCAGTCCAACAAGCTGGTAACGGAGAAACGACGCTTTATTCCCGAATACTCGGGAAAACACGAACACAGGTCACAGGAAAAAACACAGCACTTGCACAAATCGGCAGCACAAACAGACAGCTAATCACAGATCAGAACATCAATAGCACGAACAAAAGGCGCTCAGCGTCTGCGAACAAGACTTCAAAGAGATTCTGAGAACTCCGAAGACGTTCAAAAACGATTGTCTCATCACAGCAACTCTCGGGTTTTTATACCTTTCCTGACAGGATGTGACGCCACATAGAATCATCTAGTAAATTCTGTATATCTCCGCCCCTAATAGAGATATTAAGAAAGTTCCAGCATTTTTAGGTCCTTTATTTTGTCGCCAAATTTGTCGCCAAGTCACCAAAATGGTCGCAGGTTTTTCGCCAAGATAGGAATTCGTATGCCTCCATCCCACAATAGGTAGTTAAGAACCTCTGTAAATGTCTATTTCCAGCCATAAGACTAACATTGTGCGAAAGCGACATTACATGTTCGTAACAATATTTTATTAAAATAATGCTTAATAGCGGAGTTAGTTTAATTTCATTAACGTCCCAGTTTGAGGCAACACGAGGCCTATTTTAGAACGTTACTCGTAATTTTGAACTATAGTCAGATGGAGAGCATGGAAATTCCAGATCACACCAGCTGGAAGATGTTTGATCCACGACGGATATAACTTGCACGAGGCTCCATATACTGCACATTTTTGGTGTATTTGCGGATTTGGTGAGATTTTGATCCTCCGGTTCCGAAGCTGAAACTTTTAACGCCAAACCTCCGCGGCCCTTAAAGACGTGCATTCTCCGTTTCAGTTAGCGGTAAGTATCGGAGAAAGGAATTTGTCGCTTTTGCAAGAAATCTTAATTTTCGAAATATGTAATAGCAGCTACAGATAAAGGTATATTAAACACTGAAACAAACATGGAATTGCTGGAAAAGTGTACAGAGGTAAATGATACTTCATATACTAATCTTTCTTAATGAAATAGATCTTTGAATTTAATGATCTAAGCAAATGTAACAAAATTATCTTCTTATGTGCTGAAATGAATTTTTATTTATTACCAAAATAAAGAAAATTTCAACTTATTACAAACACTCTTAGAAATATTTTCCAACCATCTAGGCGTGAAAAATATCGTCACTGTTTTCAGTGTTCGCAAATTCATTATTGGAACATAGCTTTAGAAACAATTTTCATGTTTTAAAATTTCTGGGATGGAGTAAATTCATGTTCACGGGCTAAACGTAAAGTGGCCATTGTAAATACAGATTTCTATCGTGTAATTGCCATGTATGCGTTAAAAATGATTTTCCGATTTGATATAATTGTTTCTTTCCCTTTACATTTTCTTTAATGCATTGGATTTTTATTCTGCACTAGGCCTTCCCCTGCACCACGAGTTCGTGGATGAGAAAGCTCTGT
Source organism: Araneus ventricosus (assembly GCA_013235015.1). Taxonomy (NCBI): domain Eukaryota; kingdom Metazoa; phylum Arthropoda; class Arachnida; order Araneae; family Araneidae; genus Araneus; species Araneus ventricosus. The sequence goes on from BGPR01002092.1 coordinate 15,549, forward strand.
TTAAGTAAGTGGATTTTCGCTTCTCCTAGGGGTACATTAATGGTGGTGTGTTTATTAGGGAGCATCTCCGATGGAGGGAGCTCCATTGATAATACGTACGTCCTGCGGGAAGGGTCAGGCCGCGGCCGGTGATGGCCGACTGTCATTCAAAGTCCCTGGATTCTTAGGCAGAACAGGAGTAACACGGTTATACATTAGGCCTGAGTAAGTAGATGAGAAGCCGCCAGATAAGATAAAAAGGTCCTCGTTTCTTCTGGGGGTATGGTAATGGTGGGTGTTGAGCTATCCTCCACAGATGACGGACCATTCCTCCTTCGGGAGGGATTGGGCCTTGGCCGGTGATGGTCGTAAGGACTCCGACCTTAGTATCCAAGCTGTCGTGGCGGCGGTTCTTCAATTGACCCGCGACTCTTCGGCTGAGCGGGGTAGGTTATGCATTAGACCTTAATATTTTTTCTAATAATATTATTCTAGTTCTTAACAACACCTCTAGTTTATTAAATATTATTCTTATTAGTTCTTAAGATTTTTCTAATTTATTTAATAACGTTTTCTCTTAGAATCGTTCATGTCCATTAGCACTATTAGTAGGATTGATGTAAATTGAGCTGGTGTTTTCCAAATGTACGGTATATTTAGTTAGTTATATTTAAATTATTTATTGAATTACTCTTTGTTCTTTAATAAGCTTATAAATATATAAAAAATGAAATACACACAAAAGTTTGCTGGTAATTCCTTTACACCTGAAGAAACTCAAAACACACAGCATGAAGTGTGCTTACAACCTTTCTTTCGAATTTTCACATTTGATGCTTGCAAAAACTCAGGATTGTTAGGTAAAAACTTGAGAAACCTTTCTCGTACAACAACCATAATTTTCTTTCGCATTACATTAATGAAGCATTTTTCAAAGCAAAAAGTTGCGCAAATTTAAAACAATCCATTCTACTCAGCGTAAGAATTTAGATGATAGGCACATGTAACGTAATGCAACATTTAGTGACATATTTAGATGGCGTGTGCTACATTTGTCATGTGACTGCAACATCACAAAAACTAATATCATTGAAGTAAGATTTCAGATTAGACAAATGTTCATCTATTCTCTTTAATCTAAAAACTCTTTATTGAAGGCTTGAAAATGCAACATATTTTGATCAGTACAGCATAATTTAAAATATTAGGAATATTTTCATTATAACTTTACATTTAATTGCAAATAATAATGTTAATAACAGAAAATATTAGCTTGTTGAATTAAAAACCATAATAGTCTCTCATAACATTACAATTGTTTAGATGCGGACCACTTCCAAAGCGGTCACCATTAAAATCTTCATCAATAACCACATAGGTATGATCTTCTGTAGAATATTTTGGCCACTCGAAGGCTTTGCTTGGATAACTGCAAGGGGAAAACGGATTAATAATCATGAGAGAACATTGCCCAAATAAGAGAATAAAAAAATACAAAAGTTTTTTAAAAATTTTCTTAGTTACTAAGGTAAGATAAGTAGGATATTTTTTTTATCAACGATCTAGAAATCAAAGCGGAATGCACAAATTTAATTAAAACAGTTTTTAACTCTTTTAGTTCCAAGAATATATTATTCGTTCTAAAATTTTGAAATTTGCGAAATGTACTCATTTTGGGCTTAAGATGAAAGTTCAAAAAGAAAAAAATAAAACTCATTTCTTTTTCTTTTTTTAAATTAAAATTCTAAGTAATTCCAATTGGAGTCATGATATTTCAGGAAACATAAAAACCATATATAATAATAAATATTTATCAAAACCAGCTCAAATAAAATATTTTAACATACTTAGAAATAATTAGAATGAAATTGTACCTGTAATTTCTTTTAAATTGTGTTAAAATTCATTTTTTTATTTTAACATCTTTTGCCGAATGAAATGAAATTCAAAAGGGTAATTTTTCAGAAGATAAAATCAATAGTGCAGCCGTATATTGATGAGAATAAAAAATATATTTGAAAAGAAGAAAATGGGAAGAATTTAATGATGTCCATTTTGTATCAGGGGCAGGTTTAGATGCAGATAAAAAAATAATTTATGATGATTTCAAATGGCATCACAGGGATTGAAAGCGTTAGTAAAAAAATGCTTTTTTGAAACACGTTTTTTTTAGTGTACTAGGTAGAAGGATTTTTTCTATTTTATTTATATTCTACTTATTATTTTGAGATAAATTTTTCTCAAACTCGCTATCAGATGGCGCCCCTGGTAAGGAATCAAAAGTCAAGTTAAATGAATGAAATCACATTCATGAATTGAAATCACATTCTTATTATATTTTAATATTTAAGGAATTTTGAGGCGTTTTCTTTCTTGTGACATCCTTTATCGCTTCATTACCTAATCGTACATATTGTTTTCAGCGCTTCACATATTCACATTTTTGTTTCGGCTTCAGATTTTTGGTGGAAAAAAATTAATTCATTTTAATACAGTAATAAAGGCTCGTTTAAAAACTTTTATTTCTAACCTTCTTCTTTTACACAACCAAACCACCATTGCTATACCACCAGGAGAAATAAGAACCGACGACTTTTCCTTCACTTAACCCCACTGAGGGTTTATATTAGGATCTGCTTATGCCCATTCAAAGTATCTTAATTATGAATTCGGGTCAAATAAATTAATTATAAAATTATATAACGTGTCCATTATAAAGCGCAATTATTATTAATAAAATATTCATTGAGTGACTGCAATATCTGGAACTCCACTCATTGAAACTGTCATTTATCCTTGCATCATACGCGCTGACTTTATAAACTGGAACTATTAACCCTCTGACTACTTATCCCGCTATTTCCGCGGGTCGGAAGTTTAGCCACAAATGGCTCTTGTGACATTAAACCCCAAACAACCAACCAACCGCGGGTCGGAAGTAAGTCAATTTTCGGCTTCATCCTGAGATTTTCTCAGAACTATTACAACTTTAAATAGTTTTATGCTAATAAAGCCTTGCCTGTAAATAACAGTTCACTTCGTTCAGCCGTATTTGAACATGTTTGCGGGCGCTGAATATAACTAGCGATTTTTAAAAAATTGCTAGATACAGGGTTAAACTGAACTAACACTGTTAAAATGCTTTCACCTAGTCAGAAGTATCACCAAAACTGTAAATTTCTATCCGTCGGTAGAAAGTCTGTCGCTCCGTTCCTGAGCTACGGAGACGATGTCTCATGAAAGAAAAATTGGGTGAAATTTAGCATATGGTTTTATTATTAGAGCTGTGGGTCTGTTTCACATTTTAGACCACATCATTCAATTCGTTGACTTTCCGTAGGTTTGTATTTTCGCCAACGTATAGATGCAATAACTCCGAAACGCTAAGTCATAGGCAAATGAAGTTTAGTATGTGATCGCTTCTCAAATGTGTTTATGCTTCTAATAAGCACTAAACTTTCCCATATGAACACAATCCAGATGCATTGGGATATATATTCCTTCAACGAGATTTCTTATCTCTATACATGTACCTTGATAGCCTGATTATGATTTTAAAAAATGGTAAGGGCAACAATATTAATTGCTATCAAATGACACTTAATAAGCATTCGAAGAAAATGTGAATTAAAATGGATAGAGATGAGAACGATTGATTTCCCCTTTAAAATATGAAGACTGTACAAATAATCGAACTGAATGCAGGTAGCTATCCGGAAACAGATTAGTCATCTATTGAACTAATCTGCTACTGCATCGGCCGTTGCAATATTTGACAATCAGGGCAAATGAAAGCTCATGGCAACTTGTAATGAAAACTTCATCTTTATAATGATTTGATATCTTCCTAAAGCACAGTAAAAGTAAAATCTGGTCATACTGAATAGGCAGAAGACCAGATCATCTAAATTAGATCTTTACACCTACTTAAATGCAAATGAACTTGGGAAGTTCCGAGAAAAATTTAATCACTATTGTGATATTTAAAAAGAAACTCTCCATTTCGGGATCTCCTAATAGACGAAGACTCCTGGCTCAAGCATAATGTGCCTTGGCTTTGATCCGCAGCAGTTTATGTCAAGATAAACAACTGCCACTAAGAATATTACTGGTTACTATTAAGACATTATATAAGAAGATGCATAAGCACCTTATGGTAAAAAACTAAATAAGGTACTGCATACTGGTAATACATACAAAACGTTAGACAGATAAAAGCGCAAAAGCGAAATTAAATATAAAAATAAAAATTAAATATAAGCGATAAAAAGGAATTTATGACCTGAAACGGCACCCGGATCAGCAAGAGGATACACCAAGATGCTGGAAAGTCAAGCTAATAATGGTTGGAAACTCTACATTTTGCTATAATTTATCCTTGGACAGTACGTTCACACTTAAATGTGCAGAATTTCGGAATTCACACGATTTGCGGGCAAATAAACTCGAAAACAATTGATGGCATGGTACAGATCTGTTCGGTACACATTCCGCAAGCAGTAATTATCTAGATCTTCTGGGTTGTCAAATCCTTCATACACGAAATGCATGTACATCATCTCAGCATTCTTAAATATGAGCGCATTTCTCCAAACACAGTTGGAACTGAAAATAACTGATGCGGAAAACTCAGATCTTTCGGCTGGCGCTTATGGTTATAAATTTTTATGGGGTTTCGACTTGTTTCTTGTGATTTCTACCTCCCCTAACAGTTTGTACTTAGAATTGTTAATCATCCTGTATTGTAGTATCTGATATGGAATGCCAACACAATACAAACAAAAGATCAATACAATGATAAACTATATTTCTAGATTAACATACCCATAGTTAGCAAAGTGAGTCCAGATCTTCAGCAGTTTAACACTCAAACGAATTTCAGTTGGAGGATAATCCCATGGTTCTCTGACTGGTCGACCGAAAACGAACTCAACTTCGTCAAAATCCGTGGTTCCCATCCAAGGTGCCCATTCGCTGTTACTTGGACGATGTACAAAGAAGTAAAAGTAAACATGGTTCCCCTTTTTAGCATAGCTCTCAGCAAAGTACACAGTATGGCACAAAATGGTGTAGTCCCCAGAAGCAGTATAGACTTGTCGCCGGATGAGATCGAGATCATCATCCGACACATCACCCAGGTAATAATTTACATACATTTCTGGATCAGTGAAGTTTTTGAAATATCCTCTAATCATGTCTTCACCTTGGGTCTTGTTGATCTTAGTATCCTTTTCGCCAAAAAATCCGAATATTTGTGGATTTCTAGTGGTTATTTGGAAAGATCCTTCGTCCTTAACGTTTCCAATGAGTAGAGGAACATTATGGAAGTTACCGTTACGAATGTCGTCCGCAGCATTCGTTGGCAGAATGTCGTCACCATACTGGGGGAGGAACGACAGAAAGTCATGAGGAATAATTGTCCATAGAATTTCTGCAAGATATGTCGCATTTTCCACTAAATTTTGGGAGGAAATGAATATGGAATGAACGACTAATAATGTTGAGAATCTTTAACTTCTTCAAGTATAATATAATTTCTCAAAAGCATTTCTTTGCCCAACAAGGTAATAGTAGTACAAAGAATTCACCTGAGAGTAAGTTGCGTATATAGATTGTATTAATAAACTAGACATAAAATAATTGTAAAATAATAGTGTAATTGTATAACAGACAAAATAAATACCACACATCAGATTTCAAGCAATTATAAAGTATTAGCTGCAACTATGATCCATGAGGAACAATGAAAAGCAGTAAATGAAAACTTTTAAAGCGGTGTGTATGGACAGGGAAGGGGCTCATTATCATGACTGCCTATTATAAATGTGGTTGTGTGTGTTTACAATTTAAAATAGAAAAACGATTTCAGAGCCTGTGAGTCTTAATTTGTCATACTCCTTGTGAATTCCACTACTAAAGATTGTGCCTGAGCACATTTGAAGCGGCTAACAAAACACCGGGTTCTGATTTGACTAAATTATTTCAATCAGACATCGCACTCGCTGTTACAAAGCATTCAACTAATATTGATAAATTCGTTTCAAATTTTTCATTAAATAAACCTAAATCAAAATTATATTCTCTATAGATAACGCGTAACTTTGGTTGTTATGGACGAAATTTGTATATCCCGCTATTTGCCAATGTAGAAATTTTCAATTTTTATACCTCTTCATTCATTTTCTTAAATTTCAAATTCGCTTTCAATATCCTAATTGTTTCGTGTAGTATATATATGGTTTCTAATGAACAAAACGGCGTTGTACTTATAAGTTCAAATCATGCATTTGCAAATATTTCAATTTTATACTATGTAATTTTGGAAAACGAAACTCTCGAGAAAATCCCTCACTACTCCGAGTTGCATCCTCTGATATTTTGAACACTTGAATTATTGTGATTTTGAAACATGCATGCGTGAAAAGTGTAGAAGACGTGTAAACATTTTGTTTTCAATGAATATCTCTTTTTAACTTTTTAATTTTCTCTTTTAAATTTTTATATTGTATTTCAACCATTTACATTATTGTTCCGAAATTTATGAAATAAAATGAACTTCGGACAATACGTACTATCCTTACCATACCTCTTCTTAAACAGCTCACGACATTTTCCGGATCATTTTTAATTGTTTGTGCATCTGTTGCACATCGAACTGCCTTTGCTATCCGCTGGCTGAGATTCAAGTTGGGCTCCTTTTGGTCGTACTTGAGGAAAGTGGCCGATGCGCTCTCCATGATGGCTCTACTGAACAGGCCTTTGGTCAAAGGCGAGACGCAGAGTAAGCTGACGGCCAAAGAACCTGCATTTTGCCCGTGAATGGTGATTTTATTCTTATCACCTCCAAAGAACTCTATGTTGTCGTGCACCCACTGAAGGGCCATTACCATGTCATATAATCCTGTGAATTAAAAAGAAGATAATCGGTTTTAAAAAATTTTATGATGATTGTTTCTGCATCCAAGCAAACTTTTCAAACATTGTACATTTATATTGGGTAATACTTTCATTTACATGGGTGATACAACTCTAAATGCTTCCATATACAATTTGGTCAAAGAAGGATTAAATGCTTTACTTATATTTAAAAAACTAGACTGACCCTATTCTCACCCTGCGGACGTAAAATGTTTGAAAAACTTATTCAAATGTTGAAAAAGTTCAATGGATATCATAGATGTTTTTAACCCTTTAATCGGTTTGTCCGTTCGGTGTACCGGCATATATATTTTCTCTTTTCTTTTTCCGGTGTGCCCTGAATTTTTAATTCGAGTGACACACTATAAAAATTTTTCAACAGATAGCGTCGCTTGTCCATGCCACTGAAATGTTTTCCATCCGGATCTATCGTTGAAGGGTTTTTTTAACAGCCGAATAACAGAAGCGTTAATTTATGCAGCAAAAAATGTCTTCATGTGAACGCTTCTGGTAAAAAAAATGACTGGTTAAGGGGTTAAGAAAGAATTAGAAACATACTAAGTATAATTTATTATTTAAATTAAGAATATTTAAGCCTTCACTTATTGACAAATATTATTGGTAGTGACTGAAATTGTGCATAATAATTATTCATTCTGTTGAACTGAATTTTGGCCGCCAATGTGTGACATTGCCCCACATTCTTTCCAATGGTCACAAAAGTAAATGAGATGTAAGCCAACGAATCGCAAAGTGAATTTGTAACGAGGAAATATATAAATTATATTGCTTTCTGAGATTAAAACAATATACCGTTCTAAAGTCATATCTCTATTAAATTATTCAAAACCGACTACTACACAGACAAACCTACACTTGGACAACTGTTGGAAGATTTTTTTCCTTCTTCGCTAATCTCAATTAATCTAAGGCTGATTATATCTCGACATTCTCCGGTCGTTGGTGAATATACAGGTTTCATACCTCCCTTAGTCCATGAAATATGTTTTTAGAATTACACCTATCAGTCTAAAGCAATTCAAAAACATAAGCAGCTAGACGAATGAAATTTGTTATGAGTGTAATAACTCAAAAATCTGTATAAAATATGAATGAAATCCGTTAAAGTGAAGCCTGTGTGTCAAATACAAACAGCTAGCTAGATGAGATTTGACATATGATTGTATAACCAAAATTGTCTGTGTCAAATTTAAAGCAAATCCGGGTGCGAGGATTCTGTTCGTGCGTATGTGAAAGTGATAACTCAGAAACGCAACAAGATATATTGAGAAACTTGAATGGCTAATCTTTGCACCAAAATTCTGGATCTATGCCAAGTTTAGTACCGAAATAGTAAAAGAGATGAGGTCCAAAATTGCATGATGATTCTGTTAAATATTCTACAAAACTGAGCACATTAAGCTTCATGTTATCTGGGTCTTTGAGAAAGTGGACGGAGTACATTGTTTTGGCTCTTCTTGAGTTATGTCTCATCAGCCTTCTTCATGTCAATTATTTCAACATCCTGTAGTAACCCCAACCAATGAAAAAAAGCATGCGCGGAAATTTGACAACCTGACGAATGACTGTGCTCACACAAGAGATCTGTACTGATTTCTAGCTAAACTGACATCTCTTGTAAATACATTATATCTGCCGACCTCCCGTGCCCCCACTTTGGCACCGCACAAATACAGTAACAAGACTCCAAGTCCCGTTTATAACATGAGCAATATGAAATCCAGGCAGTTTCGATATCTTTTTACTCTGAAAAAAAGTAAATTTTTGCGTAAAGTAACCTGTAGATTGCAAATTTGTCGTCTATTTCGAATACAAGGAAAAGAACAAAAGATGAAGATTTTGCCTGAAACACGATAATTTGACGGAGTACTAACCCATGATGGCCACAGTCTTAAATTTTCTACCAAAAAAAGTCCTGGTTGTCAAAATCTTATTCAAAAAATACAAATTTTCAATACAATTTTTAGAAATATTTCAACGATGTACACAGTTAAGTCTTTTAAAAGAGTTCCATTAGTTTGAACCTTTTGAGAAAGCCCATTAATAACAGTTCCATGCATGTTCAAATGGAGAAATGCAAAACTTACCTGCATTTCCAGGAGCGTCTTCGGAGTCAGAAGTGAGAAATCCAAACAACCCCAAACGGTAGTTAATAGTCACAACAATCAAATTGCCTCGAAGTGCCAAACCTGTTCCATCGTAGATCTTCTTTCTGTTCGAGCCAAATGTGAAACCACCGCCATGAATGAAAAACAAAACTGCCAGATCACTTCCTTTCTTGGCAGAAACGGGAGTGAATACGTTCAGGTAGAGACAGTCCTCGCTTTTACCGGAATCGAAATCGTACCACATGTATGGAGATTTCGTGTATTGAATGCAGGCTGGGCCGTTTTGCTTCGTCTCACGAGTCTTCTGCCACGACTCCACTGGTTCTGGTTTCTTGAAACGTAATTCTCCAACAGGTGGTTTGGCGTAAGGGATACCAAGAAATTGTTTCACTGCAACATTCCAGACTATCGAGATCTCGCCTTCTACAGGACCTGAACGTGTTTTAACTAGAGTCATGCTGTTGTCGGACGTCACATGCCAGAAGATGCAAACCAGACATATCAGTGATATTGTTTTCATTCTGCTATTGGCAGATATATTCTGAAAGATACGAAAACATTATCAAAAGCGAAATATAGCCGAAAATGGAGCTTTGTAATGAGAAGAAAATAAATTAAATAACAAGAACTGAAAATTCACAACTATGATATTTACCCTTTGGAAAGTTTTAATGATTTCTGATCAGCGATGCGGACATATCATGTATTTCTACTAATAATAAGGTAGAATGTGTGTTTCTGTGTGTGTATTGATTCTTTACAATACAGACCTAGATTTACGAAATTTGCGCAAACATACTTTGTAGAGTGGTCCATATCTCAACGATTTTTTAAAAAATTTAATTTGAATTTTTATGAATTAAATATTAAATTAAATTTGATATTTTAAAGCGAGAACTTTAAAAAATATTACAGCGCAAAAATGATTTTTGAGAAAATAAAAATTTAAAACTATGTCTTTCCAGCGATAATAAATTCGTTTCGTAGAATGTTTTTTCCAATTTTAATTAATTTTAAAAAATATTTTGTGGCATATTTTTAAACCACTATTTTTCCTTTTGTAAAGAAGTTCAATCGTTTTCATTGCTTTTACAATATTTTATACTGGATTCTTCTGCTGGTGTTGATAATCATGGTGTGAAGATTTGGCTTATTTTTTATACTGAATAGTATTCTTTTTAAAGCATGGTTTAACCATTTCGCGTTGATTGGTTTCGCAGTAAAACCGCACATTGAGCATTTTTTTTACAGCCCATGGGCGAAGCGTAGCGTAATTTTTCTTTCATAACTTAAGAGCCAGATGTATAGGACAACTTATATAAAAATTCCAGTTCAATACCGTTAGTATTCACAAAGATACCGGCATTGCAAGAGCTAAATTGCTTTCGATCTCTAAGAGAAACAAAATGATGAGGATTATTGCACAAATTGATATTTTTTAAAACTGAATCTTCAAAGTAATATTGAATTTCATGATGGTTGAATATCCTGAATACTCATGTATACTTATAAATTAAATAATTAATTTAAATTGCATTTCGATAACTTATTCGGAGGAAAAACAGCACTGTACCGTTCATTGGTTTCACTGTGAAACCACAAATTTCTTCAAAATAAAAAAATATGCTAAATTTTTTTCCTTTATATATTTATGACCAGCTACATATCTAATATTCATTTTTTAAATAAATTTAGTAATTTTCAAAACGAAACTTGAAAGGGTTAAAAAAATTCTGAATTTTTCTTAGTCTTGTGGCACAAATGAGTATAGTATAAATTCAAAAATAAGCAATGATGAAACTTTTTATAGCTTTACATTTATAAACACACTGCTCTCTCCTATAAAATAAGTGGATGCATAAAAATATATTTTGGCTCTTTAAGCTTGAAGTTTTGTTTCCTTATTACAGTGCATTTATGTTTTTATTGAATCAGAAAACAAAAAATTCTTTTAGATATTGCCAAAATTATGAAAGATATTCGGTATTATATTATAATCTTCGATGTCTCAATATTTCATTTATTAGCCTTATGTATCGTACGAGCATGTTTTGATCCAGCAAAAATATAATTGGGTAGCTGAAGTTTAATCATTAATACTCAAATTTTGTGTGAAATGACAGATAGGGAGAACTGGGCAGGTGAACAGCAAAATGAAAAAACAGCCTCGGGAGTTTCTAAAATAGTACGAGTTATATGTCTATCAGTTTTTTAAATTAAAAATGAACACTTTGCTGGGTGAACCATTAACATCAAGTTACGCATAAAAGATTGTATTAAAATTTTTAACGCGGAATAATCCCAGCGAATCGGCTGGCCGACAAAGGCGGCTAGTATAACATTATAATGAAGTTTCTAGAAGTGACAATATACATATATACAGTAGAACCCCGGAAATCCGAATACCGGGAATACGAAATTCCGGATAATCCTAACAACTTTTTTTTTAATTTTCTGAAAAACCTTTACTGAAAATTGAAGGAAAAAAAATAACAATTACGAATCAGAAACAAAGCTAATGTTTATTCCTATCTTAAAAGAAGTATTCGAATTGGTTTCAAAAATGAATACAGCACCTTGATTAGTGGAAACAAACCCATATATCTTCTTTTTACCCTCAACTTGTTTGCCACTGTACCGTGCGAATCACCGCGTGCCCTTTCTGTTCGCCTTCACAGAGCTCTCAGAGTCAATATTCTACTGCATTTGGTATATCAAGAATATTTTACCGAATTTCAAGAATATGGTATTCAAGAATATTTACCGAATTTGGTATTACAAGAATATTTTACCGATCGGATTCTCGGAGTTCTGCTGTAGTTATTAATAACTCAAGCTGGCAGTGAGGCGAAACCTACGTGAATTAACGCAAAACGTTTGTGAAATAGTTCTGAATGTGATCCAAATGTTGCTTTTTAAAAAATGCAATTTAAAGGTAATTTTGTTTTCAACAACAGTTTTTCTTATTCAGTGAAATAAAAATTTAAACGGAAATTGCTTCATTTTATGGAATTTTTTCTTTGCACCGAAGACATGAAAAAATACGTGACTTGATAACGTATACTGCCAATCTCAGCCATCAAAAACTATGTTCTGTAGAAACAGATATTAAAAAGATGAAAATATTGAATAGATTCTTACCTTCATAACGCTTAATCATAAGTTAAATTTTTATATGAATTTTTCCATAATAAATAATACACAGTTTATCATTGCTTTGTATCTTGACAATTTGTAAATACATACAGTTTATCATTACTTTATATCTTGACAATTTGTAAATACACAGTTTATCATTGCTTTATACCTTGACAATTTGTAAATAGACAGTTTATCATTGCTTTATATCTTGACAATTTTGTACTAAATTCTAATTTTTTTTTATTTAATTCTATTTGAACCACCCCATGTTTGGTATTCGAATATAAAATGTTAATAAAAACTGGTTGCAAATATTTTGGTAACCGATTAATTTAATTGGCAAGGATAACAGAAGTAACTACATTTCCGGTATACCAATTTCCGACTGAAAATGCATTTCTATAGACTTCATATATAAACGTTGAACTCGACTGACAATTCATTCAGTGTAGGATTTTATGGCTGTGGTAGAGGTCTAGTTAACTAACGACACCAAAATCATTCCCCAAAGATCACACAAAGAAGACAAAAATTGGTGGGAGAAAAAGGATGCTTATAGCCTTTTTTATATAAGATTATTTAAATGCATAGAAAATAAATTATTATTCCAAATACAGCAACGTTTGCTTTTGAACAAAATTTTTAGGGTATGAAATGAGTGAACTAATTCCTTAGACTAGTTTGCCTTCATATTAAGTGTCGTCAAATCCTAAATTTGTCCTCTAAGATTATTATCGCTCCCCTTTTTTCAAATCAAGATCTGAGGCAGATTTCAGATGTCAGTTGGGTTACCGTTGCTTGTCCTCTCAGATTAGAAAATTGAAGAGCGAACTATCCAGAGGGAATTAGAAATTCGACAATTTGGTGTACGAGGGTAGCGGAATTCTAATGCGTAACTACATGAGACAAACTATCCTACTATGGAAAAATATTTGCTGACGCAGTATCTATACCGCCTATAAAGGAAAGTTTTAAAATATTCATTACGAGCAGAAAAATTTCATTAAACAAATTTTAACCAATTCTTTCAAATAGAAATAATTATTCCAATTTTTTTTTAAATGAAAATAATTCATATAAGTCCTGCTTATAATATTAAATTCTTCGAAATCAGTCTTCAAAAAAAGAAAAACTTACTTGTAAAGCAGGAGAGATAGTCTTCTAGCGTGCTTCTTATTTGAGATGTATTCATAAAGAGAAATGCTGAAAAATTTGTTGATTTTTGCAATGTCACTGAGTTTAATTCATTTACAATAATAGTAGGGAAAACTAATTTTGCTAACTAATGTTATCGTCATTTAATTTCATAATCTTATTTTTCTTTAGAGATTCTGAAAAAATTAAATCAAAAATTGCTGATGAAACGGCCTTAATGGCTTCTACAAAAGTACTCTCATAATATTATGATAAAGGTAATTATATATATATATATATATATATATTTAGAATAAATTTTTTTTAAATGCTGTCGTTTCGGATTTTTAAATGGATTAACTAGTTGTATTTTTTTTAATTTTATGAATTAAAAATTCTTATATAAAACTCACTATAGAAGATTTAATTAATATGAGGACTTATTTTAATGAGCACCTTTGTATAGTTTTATCATTTTTAATGAAGCCTTTTTTTTGTATTCTTCACACATATCCTGTTGATAAACCTAAATTGAAAGTTGAATTGAGTTTTTTTATTTAAGAGACTTGTTTGCTTGAAAATATTGAAAAAAAGTTTTGCTACATATATCCAGTGGCGTAGCAAGGGAGCCGTTAAAATATTACGTAAGCATGTTTTTGGTAATTTTTGACCCCCTCCTCCCTTGTCCTCAAAAATAAGCAAATCTCAACCCCCCTCTTATAATTACGTAAGCAGACGGCAACCCCCCCGTTCTTTTTTTATTTTTACAAAACGTATAACAGTAATAATCTAATTTTAAAAAATTTAGGACTTCATTCCAATAAAAACTCTAACTCGGTTTAAAATGAAAAAAAGGTATGTTTAATTTCCTTACAACTTTGTTTAAGAAAATTTCTTAGTTTATCACAATTTTAAAAGAACTTAGCTGTATTTTAAATTTAATTTTGCACATGCCCATCATCTATTCAGATGCTGAACAAGGTTACTCAAGCCATTTTTCCATATCTGTTATTATATTCTATCCCCCTTCTGTTACTACTTCATCGCTTTCTTCTCGGAAGGAATCTTGATAAACTTCTTCGTCGTTAATTTTTCACAATTGCCCCTATACGTTTTAAGCATGTGACGAAAGGACTAAACTTTTAGTAATCACTTTTATATCAAAAACCTAAGTTGTTATATAAAAGTAAATGAAAACTTTCTTTTCCAATAAAGCTCAAAACACTTTTATAACTGTCAATTACTCTATTATAACTACATAAATTTGAAAGGTAGCAATCATTACAATATGTAAATTTTTTAAAATCTAAAACATACTTGAAAAAAATTAAATTTTAAATTAGTGAATGATTCATTTTTAAAGTATTTTCATAATCTACTATTATTATTTGTTATTTAATATTTTATTCAAAACACAAAGTCGTATTCGAACCACTTAATTTCCTAGATTATTACTTTTGAAAATTGAAGAATACTTTCATTTTAAGATTGCATTAGTAAAGATCAATTATAGAAAGATGTTAATTTTAACACTTAAGTTACATATTACATATTACAATGTCAGTATACTCTACATATTTTAATAAATGTAGCGAATATTAACAAGAATAAGTAAAGATATTTCATACCAAGTTAATTATAAATTTAAAGTTATGATAAAATATGCCTAAAATTTTAATAATAAATTGATTATAATTACATTTATAAAATAATCAAGAAAAACTTATTTCTTTTTGATTGCCTTTCGCAGTTCTTCCTCAGGTCTTTTTAACACTAACTCCTCTAGCCCCCTTTTTTTTTTTTTATCATTTTTAGAAGAATTTCTATACTGCCGCCACACATCATTAGTTTTACATTGAATATCCTTCGAAGGTTTATCTGATGAAGACTTTTTGAAACTTTCCAAAAAAATTTTATACAATATTTCTCGAAATGAAGACATATTTCCGATTTGGCTTGTTTTTTGTACTATGCGGTTTTAAAAAGACCCCAGACACTAGACAGTAGATCTGTCGGCCACTATGGTTACGAGGTTCAACCACTTTAGAGAGGGGTGTGAGGTGATTAGTTAGGTTTCGGAACAAATTGACGGAAGAATCATTCGTGAAAACCAACGAAAAATTGTGGATAGTGTCGAAGAAAAACAACATCATTAGGATCAGAAATGATCGAAGAAAAACAATATTATTATTAAACAACATCAAAGAAAAGCAACGCATAATAAAATGAAAAATTAATATAAAAACAATCAAAAACATTTTTCATTTTCGTTTTCCAAATAATGAAAAAAAATCATCAAAACAATTATCCACTTAACCCTCATCGGATATTAACAACTGTGGAATTGATTAGTGAAAAGACATCCCAGAGAAGAAACGAAAAAGAAAAAATGAACTATTATTATTTAAAAAAACTATGAGAACCCAAGGGAAGAGATAAAAAAACGTCAAATGATTAACAGACTTAATGCCTACGAAGGATTTGCGGTTTGAGAATATTTGTTATTTTATTTTATTTCCGCTTTCAATGAGATTTTTTTAGTACATACTAAGAAGATATTATAACTTCAAACCTGACTAAGAGTACATTTTTTATACACGAAATATTCAATGAGTTTCAAATTTGTTGTAACATGTTTATTTGTGCTTGCTTGGAAACTCGTATTGTCACAATACAACATATTGGTTCCTTTCATTCCAATCTCATCATTGGAAATAGTAGCGAGTTCTCAGAAATAAGCCCCATGCATCAAACATTATTATGAGCTGTCACCTAACAGCTATTATAGAGAAAATATACTATTATCCATTGTGTTCAATGAACATTCATGCTGTCTATCACTTATGTTTTTCTTATGTGGTTAAAATGCTTGACCACAGAACATCATTGAAAAAAAAATTCAAGTTTAATTTTCTTTTGCCAAATTTAATTTTTTTAATTAAATTATTTTTGCAGGTTGCAAGAGATTTTCGAAAATAAAGTGATTTTAATGTCTTACATAAGCATCAATCGTACCCCCTTGTCAGCAAAAGTAAGCAAATCGCAACCCCCAACCCCCTTAGGTGCTTACGTAATATTTGAAAGGCCCCAAGGATAGCGGCCGAGCCATTGTATAATTTTACGTTCCCCCCTCAGTATCAATGACTTAACTTGTGTAAACGGTATTTTTCCGCCCCTTCATCGCATTTAACTTTAAAAAGTGGCGTAAACGCATTAGCGTTCTGTCAACAGGGCCGGTGGCGTAGTGAGAGTAAGTGGCGCTTGGGAAATATTACGATTTTTTCGCCCCATTCGTCACCATTGGCATAGCAAGCATAAATTGCGCGCGGTTCATGGCAGTATTTTTGCCCCTCCCTCCTTATCATATTTTGCTTCGAAAAATGACAGACACATTAAAAAATGGCAGTAGTGTTTTGACTTCATAGCATCCCCTAAAACAGGTGCCCGAAACTTCTATAACCCCTTAACACCCGATCGCTACGCAACTGCATATATCACATTCTTTTCCAAATACGATTAATCTAATGTAAATAAATTTAGACTCGTATAATGTAAATTTCTGTTGGATATGCAAATAAAATGGGTCGGCCCCTGAACGTATTCTCATTGGTTATTTTTTTCTCAGCCTGAAGTGCGGCTATATTCAAATTTGCTGTGATTGATTGTCACACCTCATATATTGTTTGTTAACTTGTGTTTATGTCTGTGTTACCGCTAAAGCTCGAAAGCCGGTAATATGCACATTACCTATCTAATCTGCAGATGAACTGATTTGCTCCGTTAACGTGAGGAATCAAGAGTTTTCCACATTTTACCTAGGTAATGTGCACATTAACGGATTCCGTATCGTTAAAGTTCAAAAGTTTAATTTTCTCATTTCCTTTCCCTACACGTTCCCCCTCTCCTTCCCATTTATTGCACTAATAAGTAAGCATAATTTTATCATATGTTTTGCAAATTCATTTCCTCAATTGTAATAATATCTTAAACCGTTTGATTCTTTCTATTATAGTCTTTTAATTGATTGATGATTGATTCTATCAACTAATTTGTTGGTTGTTTGATTGTATAAACTTGATTCTTTAGATATCGAGAAATAAATAAATAACAAATTCTAATTTAAGCGTACAGAAACGTTGCTGTTGTTCCAGCAAAGATCTTATTTTCACTTTAACGAGTGCCTAGTAGGTAATGTGCAGATTATCTAGGTAATTTGCACATTGCCTAGGTAATTTGAGAAATGAAACAATTTTCGTCACTTTAACGGATCACCCTAGTTAATCTGCACATTATCTAGATAATCTGTAGAATAACTGATTTCTGCACTTTAGCGGTAACATCTCCACAAGGCTGCAAGGAAAGCAACTGAATGTGATCGTGTTTTTATTTAGTTTCATTCAAGGTTTTATGCTATTTTGCTGCCTAAACTCTGCTGAAGACGCTCTCAATATACCAGGTTTTATGGACTCATTTATTGGTCAGATTGTATCTAGCTCTCTCTCATCCTTACCAATCTCTTTGTTTTTTATACACATTTATTTAGACTCGTTTCATATTTCTGAAGATGGAATTTTGTAATCAATTTTACACTCACGCCTGCTGTGCTAGAGCTTCTAAATTTTGTACACTTATGTGAAAGGGGAGATGGAGTAGATTGATACGCGGGAACATAGATACAGTTCTTAAATTTTGATGATTGGAATTGTTCAAGCTGTTCGTATTCCCTCATTTATATGCCACTGTAACTTTTAGCACACCATATATATTTTTCGGCCATGTTAAGTCAAAAGTTAATTAACAAATGAGTCAAACCTATCTCTTCTTCTAGTCTTCTTCCACAGTCGAAGTAAATTTCACTCTAAGTACGTGTTGAGTGATTTCTTTCACTAATTACGTTTCTCTGCTAGGGAATCTACTCTAAAGGTAGGAAAAACATTCATTTTTCTGAACTATGTTAAGTTTTGAGGTTTTTCTGCGTTGATTTTGCGTGAGCCCCTGTTTTAAGAATGAAAGTCTCTTGGGGCAGATTGATACATTTGACTCCGGGCCACATTGATACGCATATTCTGTGTGTATCAATGCGCCTTAACAGCAACTACTTTGCAAAATCGTCTTCAGAAATGGGAAAAGGTAAAAATGAACTATCTAAGAGAAACACGCAAATAAGCGTTTGTTTAAACTATGAAAACAGTTTGAATTTCATTGCAAAAATAAAAAAGAATTGTTGTAAATTAAGTTTAAAATATTTTTTACTAATTTATTAAAATTGGAAAGAAAATTGTACGGAAATTTAATTAAGATCATCAAAAACATAATTTTTTGCATTTTTAGATAGTGTGAAATTATTTTTTTGCTAATTTGTTTTTGTAAGTCATCAAGGAAGAACGCGAAAATTTCCCTTAATTTTTAATTCATTAAAATTTTAAAAAAAGGCTTTGAGATACACATTCTCTCCCTCCAAAGTATATTTTCACACTTAGACACACATTCTGCTATATTATTTGTAGCGATAAATTAATTTCTGAGGCATTATTGTTTAAATTTTCCATTCTCATTAAAAATAGTTAAATTCTATTAAAATAAAAGTTTGTTTCTTTGTTAAACTTTTAAACTTGATTTGGAATATAAAGTTTATTGATAAAACAAATTTTGTATTGATCCCAGACCTATTAACCCTCATTATTTTCGATATTTCCGTGTTTATCAATGTACCTGTTGTATGGGACAGATTGTTACAAATCCATTTTTAGGAAAAAAAGTGTAATAAATATTTTATTATTTCATTTATGACCCAAACTCGACTGAAATCCTATATTAGATTAACAAATGCATAAATATAGTGTATTAGTTCTAATTATTTCAGTTGGTAAAATCATTTTTTAGCTTTCCAAATGAAAGTGTATCAATGTCCCCGTGTTCCCTCTACTCGATGGCAATACTATAATATAATACATTCAGAAAATTATCAGCTATTCGAATAATTTAATTGCATTTTTATTCTGTACTAGGGGCGCCACCTGTTTTTGAATTTGAGACAAGGCGAGTTCAAGATTATATAATATTTATCGTAAAGAATTATAAATTAAGGTAATAGGAAATAATTTAAATAAAAAATTCTGCTTTTTAGCGCAGTATTACGCTTTAAAAAGCTGTTTTATTAAAGTTATTTCAAAATGAAAGTTACTCATGTTAACTTTCTGATAGATCGGCTATAAATCGGATATGATCGGAATTCGACTTCTTTCACTTTCAGAACTGTGAAATGTGGATTAATTATATTTCTCTCATTGTAAAATATTGAAAAAATATATCATTCGGAGATTAAATATATGGGTGATTATACTGCATATTATAGTCCATCCTTAACCACTGAGAGCTAGGTACTAAGGGAATATTAGTATTCTCATATTATTATTCTCAAGCCCAGCTTTTGAGTCAGAAAATACCTCTAAAAACGTTAGAGTGTAAGAAGTTTTACTGAACCGAATTTCTCTATTTTCTATTAAACATAGTAGTTTCTCATCTCAAGCGCTTTTTAACATTTCTTGTTTAGGTTCTGATCTATTAAATAAAAACTAAGTGTTTTTAGATGACTATAGTTGAACGTATAGACTGTCTCTTTCCATTCCAAAAAATAATTGCATTGGATTATCGGCAGTCATGACACTTTTTCCCCGATGATGGCTCTAGTTCATTTTTAGAGGATTGTTTGCTTTATATGTTTATTTTCTTCAGCCACATAGTATTGTGATTTATCTATGTTTTGGTTGGGTGCTCTTTGTAAATTGGTATTTTTTTCAGGACATTGTGTTTTCTATTTTTTTCCAAGGCACATAGTGTTGTATTTTTCTCTGTTTGGGCTAGGTGCACTTTGTAAATTGGTGTTTTGTAATTATGTAATTGCTAAGGATTTTTCTGATGAAATTCAAATCCATCTCTGTTTCTGGGTGTAGTATGTGCAAGATAATGTATAATTGGGATTATAATTTGAAAATAGTCTGATATTTCTAAAATCCACCCAGCTCTCCTTGTCCTTGGGGACTAGGCGGGGGCGGGCCTTTTGTGCTGTCAGGAATCTTTTATGTTCACCACCGCCCCGCTTAGGGCCATACAACTTTCCGGGTAGGCCGGGTCGGTGTTTATTTCTTATCTTATCTTGTCAAGCTCACTTTTGGAAGTGCATACATCTGTATGTATCCTAGTGCCATGCATGAGAGACATCTCCAGTTAGAGATATACAATCAAACATATGAAAGCTTTAGTTATTATCAAAAAACTATTAGAGGGGAGCTTTAAGAAATGTAACGCTTTTCCCTAGTTTGGGACAAAATTTAGTTCGTCTTGCATCACTGATTTTGCCTAAAATCCTGCTATCAAAATTCATTAAACTTGGGATAGAAACGTGGAGTCATGGTGACTTTAGCGCACATTCCAACAGAAATACCACCGCAGCAGAAAAAGGGAAAGAACTTCCTTCTAGTATGCTATTTTGGCCATTTGAGAAGAACCATGTGCCATTCGCGCAGGGTCTACGTCTCTAGTTCAACAAGAAGTTTTCTACCCTATGACTCAAATTCAAGTGCCAAATTCAAGTGCAGGAAAATGTTCAGCACTTTATAAGTCTTTAGCAGAATTTCTTTAACATATTGGTTGAAATAATTTAAAAGAATGAATCAATAATGTCACTTTCGACTACTAGTTCACAATCTCTGTACTTTTGTTGTATTTCCGGTGCAAGCAAGCCCCAA
This sequence comes from Araneus ventricosus, assembly GCA_013235015.1. Lineage (NCBI taxonomy): Eukaryota > Metazoa > Arthropoda > Arachnida > Araneae > Araneidae > Araneus > Araneus ventricosus. The sequence continues at coordinate 36,598 of BGPR01002092.1, forward strand.
TTTACTGATACAGATTTTTTAAATTTAAAAATAGATAAAAAGTATTATAATGAATTATAATTGGTCACAATTTGGTTTCAATGTTTATAAAATATTCCAGCCTTTTCAAAATGCACTACTTCAGTCAAATAGCCTCCTTATTAGTGTAGGACTACGTTCCTCCCATTGGGGTCTCAGAAAGGAATTTTATTCACACGCCAAAACTCCACAAAAAACGTTGTATGGGAGATCCTCTATATCTCGGTATCTACATATGTTGAAGGCTTAACTAATGTCTTAAATGAGAGATAACGGGTAACAACAAAAGTTACAAAAAAAATTGAAAATCGGAAAAGAGTCACGCGAGTAAAGTAGTCCTACGCCTTTATCATCAGCGGTTTTATGAAAAAGATAGCCTCCCGTCATTTTTTAAAAAAATTATTACCTGAATTTAACTGAATAAGTGTTTTACTTTCAATCTCAATTTCAATTTAAAAAGGAGGAAATTCACAAAATGTGGGTCACAACTATCACAACACTATAGTTGAAGGGCATTTCTTTAAATTGAAAAAAAATTCAATTACATTCATTTCTCACACCAATACCGACCAGAAATGTTAATGATCGACTGTTTTTCATCCATTTAAATCAATTAGTGCCTTATTTTTAACTGCAATACAAAGGAAAGTTTAAATAATGATGCACTTCATTACATTACAATATACAGCTAGGGGTGGTGGCATTTCTTTACATTAAATAAAAATGTTAGACATATCAGTGAAATGACTTTTCATTTTTCTAAATGAAGATTTATAGAACAGACCTTTCAATTCCAGGAATGAAAACACAACGAAAAGTAAACCTACATTTTAAAACTTTTTTGCCATATATTTCCAAAAATAAATTACAAAATAGGCAAAATGGAAGGTCAAGATAAAATAACATAAAAAACCCTTTCTACAAACCTATAAAGCCGCACAGAAACAAGGACAACGCTCTATTAGCTGTAAAATTCTTTTATCAGAATTCTAATTCACTTATCAATAAAATACGACCTTCATTTTACAGCATGAAAACGTTTAAAACAAGCTAATAAAATTATTGACGATTTGACACTACAGCATCATATTGAAGCAGCTTTGCATTGCTATAAAAATATTCAGCTGTGTTGATTTCTCTTGTGGTCAATTATAATTTAAAATGGGAAAGCACCAAAACATCGTCATAACAATCAAAGCTTTTATAGATAATAATCAATACAGTACTTTTTAGTACATTTATTATCTCTAAAGATTTTAACTTGACATTTTAAAACATTCCTTTCGACACTAAATTTTCTGTAAACAAAATGTAATCGAAAACTTGTAATCGAAATGGTAGATTTCTATAAAAGTTTGGACTAAATTCATCCAAAAGAAGTTTATTTGTGTGCCCACTCATCTGCATGCGATTTCGATAACTCAAAAATGCAGCTATCAAGATAGTCGAAATCAGGATTATGGCTTTTAAACTAGAATTGGAGATATGTATAATATCTTATCTGTCTGTTCATTCTAATGTTTGTGAAAGTGAGAAATTATAAACGCTATAAATTAAGTAAACTAAATTGTAATATGAATTTTTAATCAAAGTTGTACATCGGTGGCAAATTTTGGATCTGTCTGTCTAAAAGATGTCCAAAAAGAATATTCGATTCTCTTCACATTGTGACGAAGCTAAATAGAAAGGTTCATTTTTTTAAAAATAATGTCAACAACGCTGTAGCGATGCCATGAAACGAAGCCAAACCATGTCGTTTATACCACAGGTAAGCAGATTGTAAAAATATTTTAGGCTCTGCATTTGTTTTGGCTGTGACTAGCAGCTGATGAATGCTTTTTTGAGGCTACAGTTTTAGGCTAATAATGACTATTTTGCGATCAAAGAGAGGAGGGAATATAAAATATGGGGTCTCTACCCTTTCAAATATTGTATTGCAAACCTTTGACACCAAAGTGCAATCGTAGGTGATTTGTTAATATTTTTCAAGCTCAGTAACTAAAAATAATCCAGATAATCATCTTAATTCAAAATACCTGCTTAATAATTGCATTAAATTTAGAATGTAATAACTAACAGATGGACTGAAGCATATTTGCTGTACTTGTATTTATACTCCTTTTAAAATTTATCACGGATAATCTAATTATTAACTAAAAACTAGTTTAGATAATGAGTGTATATTTTGCTTAAAGTTCGAATTTTAGAAAAATTAATTCGACACACTACAGTTTTTTTTGATTAATTGATTTTAATTAAATATTTAAATATTTTCAAAATACTTTCTTATATTTCTTAACTCATTTATACAAAGTTACACAACTGCAGCTTAAAATAAAGATTCGAATAAAATAGCACATAATATGTATATTTTATTCACTTCAGATTAATTATTGATAAATCGATTATTTAAAGGTGACTTTCCTTGTAATTGCAATTAAAAATAGGACACCTCATTCTTCCTTAATGAAGCACACCCACAATATTTTAAATAATTGTTATGATTAAAACTTAGAAATTTAACAATAGCATATTTGTAAAAATAGAGAGAGTTGTTCGTAAATAGAGGAATTTCCAATAACTTCCAATTTTCTCTCTACTTAAATAGTTCTTTGACTGTGTATACGAGGCCGCGGTGGCCTAATGGCAAGGTCTCGTCTTTGGGGCCGGAGGGCTCCAGGTTCGAAACCCGATTCCGCTGAAGAACCGCCTGTTGTACGCTAAATCATACGTATTGGCCAAACGTCCTTCCGTTGGTGTGGCGTGGAAGCTTGATGAGGGGGATGCCATCCTCGTCATCTAACCGTGGTTGAAAATTACGAGGTCCGTCCCAAAATAGCCCTCGTGTTGCTTTAAAACGGGACGTTAATATAAACAAAACTAAACTTGACTATGTATACATATCACGGTCGATGTGGATAATTGGTTAATGTGATAACCGTTAAAGTGGTAAATGAATATCCACTTTAACTAGGTATCTACAGCAATTGATTATACCCAATGACCTAACATATGTATAAGCATATTTATCTTATTGGTAGGTGGATCATCTTCATTCATTATTGTAATCATTCTCAAAGCTCGCATGCCAGAATAATGCCTAACAGAAGATACTTTATTTGTGCAGCACAACAGTTCCCTCCATTTTACAAATTTCAACATCATTTTGTTTGTCTAGAGGTTGACTTATAAAAGGTTTCCCTTTCACTGCTACCTTTCGGATGCAAGAATATTCCACGATTTATGTATAAAATAAATAACCAGGAAGTCAAATATAGCGTGATCGGTAATAGAATTATTTAGATTGAAGAAAGCAGCCGGTTTTTATTGTACTATAAACACGATTTTTTGTTCGTCCAAGTGCTTCCCTATTTAAAACTGAAATCCAATTTTTTTAGAATACTCAATTTAATATTTTTTTAAAACTTTATAAATTGCACAATACAAAGTAACAGAAGAAAGCACAGTAAAAGTAGCAAAAGTAGCAGTTAAAGTGAATGAAGTCAATTCTAATCTGAACATTTACGAAATATCATTTAAATATGACATTTAAAAGTTGAAACTTTTTTTCTTAGTCTCTAACATTATAATGAAATATTAAGAAGTCAAAGCACACATTACATATCCAAAAGAAAGAAAATATCATAATTTATATATTCATGTAATATAGAGAGTAGTTAAAATGAAAATGACACTGCATGTTTTAATTCGTCAACATGAATTTTAGTAGGTATAAACTTATATTATGCTTAACTCATTTAATAACTTTTAAAATGTAACATAATGTAACACATCAGATCAAAGGGTGACCATCAAAACCATCGAAATGAAACTAGTATCTTCAAACTGTATTTTCTTTGGCAACATCAAAGCATCATCAAAAATCCTTTTCTTTTTTCTTGGCAAACGCAAAATTTTGTTCGAATTTAAAAGTAGATTTGTACATACGGGCAGGTTGCCGAATTTGAACCACTTCGACACCACTTGTACAATGACAGAGAAGTAATTTTAATGAAAAACAAGAAGCTGAATTTTTTAGTGCTTCATTTATTTTCAGATCAATATAACGTCGCTTCGCATGTAACACCACCTATCTCAATTTTTTGAAATTTCAAAGAGGAAGAAAATACTCAATTTTTTGCAACCGATAAAAAAACATTTCTGAATTTTTTTAACATCTGACATAAACATAAGACCCCATGTTCGGACCAGATGTGAATAAAAGTTCAGAAATATTCTTTATTTGAAATATGAGTATTTTCTTCCTCTTTGAAATTTCAAAAAATTGAGATAGGTGGTGTTGCTTGTTAAGTGACGATAATTAACTTTTTATCAAACACACTTTAAAGTAAAAAAACGTCGCTTAACAAGCAACACCACGTATCTCAATTTTTTGAAATTTCAAACAGGAAGAAAATACTCAATTTTTCGCAACCAATAAAGAATATTTCTGAACTTTTATTCACATCTGGTACGAACATGGGGTCTTATGTTTATATCAGATGTTAAAAAAATTCAGAAATGTTCTTTATTGATTGCAAAATATTGAGTATCTTCTTCCTCTGTGACATTTCAAAAAATTGAGATACGTGGTGTTGCTTGTTAAGTGACGATAATTAACTTTTTATCAAACACACTTTAAAGTAAAAAAACGTCGCTTAACAAGCAACACCACCTATCTCAATTTTTTGAAATTTCGAAGAGGAAGATGCAAATGAATTTTTCGCAACCAATAACGAATATTTCTAAATTTTTTTCACGTCTGGTCGCAACACGTGGTCTCATGTTCATAGTAGATCTTAACAAGTAATCGACACAAGGGATCCTGTTATAATCGTGATATTTCAGTAAATCATTAACCATTTTAATGTCGTCATGATCTCCTCGCAAATACCTTGAATGGCCAACTTTCACCACTCCATACACATTACCATTATGTAGTTGCATACATTTTAGCCTGCAAATTTCTACACACTTCATTTCCTTTCTTGAGGCCGCGGTGTCCAAGCATCTCAGCATCAGAACCGAAGGGTTCCATGCTCGAAACCAAATCAATTCCATTGAAAATCCGTCGCGTAATGGGCACCCTGCACGCTAAATCATACCTGGTGTCAAACGTTCTCCCGTTGATATGGTGCAGAAGTTTGGAGATGGAGTTCCAGCTCAAGTGTCTCCCTCGTCATCTGACCACTGTTCAAAATTACGTAATCCGTCCCAAAGTAGCCCTCGTGTTTCTTCAATACGGTACGTTAATAGAAATAAACTAAACTAAACCTAGATATTTTAATTATATACAAAAATAACCAGCACTCTGCTAGGCTATAGAAGGTGACACCTAATTTTCTAAGACGACATGGAATATCGTGGCATGGAACAAATTGCTTTCCTTTTGAAAAGAAGGCTAGAATATCCGGATCCGTTTTTTGTAAACTTGTAAACTTTTGTAAAGAATTCAAGTAGATTTTTTTTCATGTAGCTTGGCTGCTTTCTCCATGGGACTTTTGGCCATGGAGCATTATATAATATCAAACTGCATAACTGCATAAAAACTACAGGTTGTAAAGAGGAATAAAGTTGAAATCAGCGATATGAAAACATCTTAAATCAATTGAAAAATCACATGCAACAGAAAATTAAAACAATCTGTTACCCAGTGTAATTTTTAGTATGTTCTAAATGATGCTGAGTATTCAGTTATTGCTGACTACACAGACTTTAGGTCAAAACCGTTGGAACGTTATCAAATTTCCCCATTTGAAGAAACAAAACCAAGTATTCTAGTAATTTGCTAAAGAAATCTAGAACCTACACGGTATGAGAATCTGATAATTCATATGCATTTTGCATGGACTACCATTTCATCTTGTAAATTGTTATTTCTTAATGGTCGGCAATTTTTTGGTCATTATTTTTTAGGTTAACTATTAAAGAGATTTGGGAGACTTGCAAAACCATAACAGAACAAATAAATTTTACAATTCTTTATGATATTACTTAGTATTCACAATACTCTACAATACTGTAACAGTATGGTATTTTCACCAGGGCTGGCTCCAGAATATTCTGCGCCCTGAGCGAAATTATTATGGCACACCCCCTTGTATATATCGTATATTGGTTTATATTCTAAAAGATTTAACTGTAATAATTAATAATTAAATTCAGTAAATTATTTAATTATAATAAAAGATTTTACTGCTCTATGATGACAATCCGGCGGAAAGAATTGGCGCCCCTACACGCTCGGCGCCCTATGCCATGGCACAGACTCAATCCCTGGAGCCGGCCTTGATTTTCACAGTAACTTGCAAAATACCATATTGTTCATTCATAAGACATTACGATTTGATAGAAAACTAAGTGGAATCCTTAAATATCTCAAATGTTTTAAGAACTCATATTTGAATCAAAAAGTCAACCAATTGCAGCTCAAAATGTGCCACTTGATTAAATAGCGGAGAAGACTAAACAGCCTTCATTCTTAAGACATTACGATTTGATAGAAAAATAAGTGGAATCCTTAAATATCTCAAATGTTTTAATGATTCATATTTGAATTAAAAAACAACCAATTCCAGCTCAATATATACCATTTGATTAAATAGCAGTGAAAACTAAACCACCTAGGGCTTATATTCCCATTTAGGAAACATATTAATTCATTTTGCGAAGAAAACGCATACATCACTTTTCCACTGAAAGGATTCAATGCTACCGAACGGAATATAAGAATAAAAGCAGGAAATTATGTTTGTTCACAAATTCTTTTGTTTAACGAATGTTTTAAAACACCATCGATTCCTGATTTCTATTTTCTGTCCAAAAATGAATCTCATAATAACGAGTTTGTTATTCATCTTAATTGCTTATGGAGAAAGCTTTGAGAACCCTTTGAAAGATGTGGAAATGTACAGGTGCTACATTAAGCTTATATGCGAGTTGGGTAAGTTGTTTTATTATTATTATTTGTAACCTTGAAATATAATGTTTCGTAATTTATAAGAAGAATTGGAGGGTGAATTTACAGCATATTTTTATGAGTTTATTTACTATAATAAATTTTAGATTGATCGAAATTAGTTTTATTTTATTTATGCATGCAGTGTTTTCGTTGTGATAAACTGTAGGCATCTTCAATAAAGATTAATTCTGATTAAAAAGTTAAAATAGATTCGACGATCATCCTTCTCGCCTTTAACAATGTTTCGACACATTTTGCAAAAACCAATCAATCAAAAATAAAATAAATAAATAAAATTAAACCCTAAGAAGTAGAAGTACTATATTGATATTTCGAGATCTTATGCAACTAAAAATGCATATGCATTTACGAAAATTTTCAGGCATTTTGAACTTTGCAATACTTATAAATGAAAACGGGACGTCAATTAATCAAACCATCTATCAAATAATACTAATATACTTTATAATTAATATATAAATATATGTAGCGAACAAAATTCATTTATTTAAAATATACTTTTCAAGCAAACAAAATGTTCTTGGCTAATAACTCAGTATTTTACAATGAACTGTAATTGCACTATCTTTATTGGAAAGAATTTCTCAGGAGCTCACATTTTTAACTTAAATCATTGAGCCCTTTGCTCAAGACCCATGCAGACATCTTACTCCATGAGTTTCGCAGCTAATCTGACTAAAAATCAACCATCTTTGTTATCGTATACTAAGCCACTCCTCCAAAATGCTGTTGCATGTTAAATAATACATACGGGGACAAACGTCCTGCCGCTGGTGTGGTGATGAAGTTTGGATAGGGGGCACCAGCTCAGGTGTCGTCCTCGTCATCTGACAGCGGTTCAAAATGACGAAGTCCGTCCCAAAATAGCCCGCCTGTTGCTTCAAAACGGGACGTTAATATAACTAAACTAAACCGCCAAATGCAATTGGCGCGCCAACACACTAAAAAGCAAGCATTCAAGTTTTTATGTTTCCGGTTGAATAAGTTAAAGTTTTGTGGACTACATTTGCTTAGAAGCTTTATTTGGACCTTCTTTCAAGAAGTTACGTTTGACTGTAGTCATTGATGACTCATCTTGGCAGTATGTCTGAAAGTAAAACGGTGCGTCCTTACGCCCATTTAAATAGTTCTAGATCTGAAACCAGTGCATTTATGTAACTAAACTAAATTTTTAACACCAATATTAGTTATTATATAATGGAGTTCAGCATTTGAAATGAAAGTTGTTTAATCTCATGGTTCTTTAACTATTAGCTGTGTAAAAGTATTAACACCGTACGACGTCATTTAAAGGCGATGCGGTTTGTCGTACCTCTCTATGCACAGTTAATCTGAATTCTTACAAGCTATATAAAGATTTTTAATTAGAAAGTGTTTTTTGCTTATTTTACTTTGTTTCACGAAATTACTACAATTATTTGTTTGTTATATTCCCTTTTAGATTAAAATTGAAGAATTTTACGATATAACAAAAGCTGCTGGGCCCGAGGTAATATTAAATAAATTGTATCATCATTTTCATTTTTGTGTCAATACAATCAAGTATGTTACTTCAATTGTAAAGTACTAACTGAGAACAAGGTGCTACTCGGCATCCAAATTTTTAGTATATGATCCTCCCCGCTTTTTGTTTATACAGATATTGTCATTTATTTTCCCTCGCATGCTTAAATCTTCATTGAATTCCTTCTTGTTGAGTTAAACTTTTCAAAATGCGTTTTTATCACCTTATAACAATATGATTTAAATAAAAATCCGAAATGTTTGAAAAAAGAACATTTATTTAAATTTTTAGTAATATGCCGTACTACAATTAATAAAAAAAAAAAAATTGTAAAATGTACAAATATCTATATATTTAAAATAATTTGGTAAAATCTTCAGAGAATTCCCCAGCCTCAACCACCAGATCTATTTCGACAATTTTTAGTTCATATGAACATTTATGACGTCTAGATATGTCATGAAGGGTCGCCTGCCTCACACCACCCTACATTTTCGAATTAAATCGAAAAAACACTTCTCCCCTGTACATTGTCTATGGGAAAGAACATTGCAGAAGTTCTCCAGACCCAACCACCAGACCTATTTCGGCAATTTTTATTTCTTATTAAATATTATGACGTCTAGATATGTTATGTAGGGCCGCCTGCCCCACAGCACCCTCCATTTTCAAACGAAATCGAAAACACACTTCTCCCCTGTACATTGTCTATGAGGGAAAACATTTTAGAATTCCCCTAGCCTGAACCATCAAACCGATTTCAACAATTTTTATTTCTTATTAAAGTTTATGACGTCTAGATATGTCATTAAGGGTCGATTTTCCCCTACCATTCTCCATTTTTGAATGAAATCGAAAAATACTTCTCCGCTGTACATTCTTTATGGGGAAAAAACTTCAGACAGTTGGCCAGCCACAACCACCCGACCGATTTCGACAATCTTTCATTTATATGGAAGATTATGACGTCTAGATAGTCAGAAAGAGTCTCCTGACCCCGCCACCCTCCATTTTCGAACGAAATTGAAAAAACACTTCTCCACTATATATTCTCTATGAGGAAAACCTTCAGACAGTTAGCCAGCCACAAGTACACACCACAGCACATACTCACCCAACCAGCAGGGAGCCGTCTAGGCTCCGAGTTCGGGGGTATGCTGTGGTGTTATGTCAGTGAGAAGTATGCCGTCCCTAAACTTGCAATCCAGTGGCTGTAAAGGTTTCTTGCCTCAGTATCAGCTGGACTGCTATTTAAAGGAATTTGCTTCAAGCAAGTTTGGAAATCTATCAATTCAGCCCCTAGACAGTGAATATTCCGTCAGAATAGATGAAGAGGCTCAATGAGATCGATTTGGGCTAAAACCTAAATTGTCGATGTTTATTAATGTTAGGCTAAATGAATTTCGAAGTCGCTAGTTTTATAGTTTACTTCATTCCTCGGTGGCACAAGCCGTAAAATTGTTGAAAAAGCTCTTTCGGTAAATTTGAGCAATGCATGGTCGAATTTCGCTAATTTAGTATCACACCACAAATATTTCTCCAAACGGGTACTAATTTAAATTCAAGGAAGTAGTGGTTTGCAAACTCTTCAATTCTTCATTTTAAGGGGACTGGATACTCAAAATTTTTTTCCTACAATTTTGACGAAATTTGTTTTGTTTTGTCATATTTCTGAAATATTTTTCATATTCATAAATTTAAAGTTAAAAATAATTTTAAAAAAATAGCCTTAAATTAAGTCTTTCTTTAAAATGCTTCTTCTCATTCAGATTTTAATATTTTGTAACCAAATTCTAATTTTATAAGACTCCTCATAATAAATTTAATAAAATTAGGGATCCCATTTTTTATATCCAAATTAAGTTTGGAGGAAAAATATTTCCTCAAAAAGTTGTGTAACTTTTAGAAAATATCAGAAATCTTTTTACTATTTTTAAAATATTTTCCCAATCAAAATTTTTATAAATCCATGCGTACTTTTGTTAAGCTATTGTCTGTGAGTAAAGTAATTTGAATAAAATGTGATTGACTTTTTGCATTTTGTAGAAGGCATGATTTTGGAGCAAACAAACAGAGAAAAACGGGTTTAAAGATTTCCTCACAGAAATATTATAATAAAACTAGTTTATATCACAAACTAGTTATATTTCACAACAATAACCTAACATAAATAAATCAGCAGATGACAAGTTAATAAATATTTATCGTTAATATACTTAGTAATAACTCTAATTAGGTTTAGCAGTAATTTAGAATTTTTTTAACTAGGAAAATTTTAATTTTTTTATTTATTAAAATCTTTCTACTCAAAAACAATCTTTAATTCTATTAAGAAAATGCTTATTAAATTTAAAGTTATAATTATAAGCCACTGGAATGAAATATAAATGAAATAAAACGTCTTGAAGCAGGTAAAATTTCCTGGAAAACAAAACGAATAAATACATCTTTAAAAACATCTGAACCAAAAATTTTAATCACAAAATATTTATATGAAACAACACTGTATTGTAAGAAATAGTTTTAAAAGTTGCCTTGTGGAAACTAAAATGCACTAGTTCTAATCCACAGTGTCATTCATTCGGATTTTCGTACCTTCCAAGTCTTTTGCCGCTTATAATAAAGGAATGTTCCTTTCCGTTGACTCACACCATTTCCAAATCTATCAAAATCAAAGTAAGCAGTAAATTGTTTTGAAGGCTTGAAAAAGTTAGTTTTCTTTTCAAAAGTGAACCAAACTGGGTGGATAGAAATTAACAACGAAAGGCTAGTGAAACAATCAAAAATATAAATGAACAATAAATAAACAATAAAGACTTCAGAAAAGTAGTTTGCTTTACTTCATTACAAAAAATTAAGTGTATTGCCACAAACAGAGAAAGGGAATATGGCCCATGAGAGCGTGGCTCCATATCGCACTAAGTATTTTCCTATAGTTTTAGAGTTTTCCGAAAATCCATAAATTGTAAATGTTCTTCTCTATCGATAATGCTTAAGTTTTTAATTGAAAGATACATGTCTAATAACTCTGCATCATAAGTGCTATAAGCGTTGTGTTCATTTAACTTTTTAGAATACAATGCAATTGGCTTTGAATTTGTGTTTTCATACTGTTGTAGCACAGAACCTATTGCAATATCTAAAGTATCTGTAAACAAAGACAGAGGAGATTCAGATTTGCGAAAAGATAAAAAGGCAACCTTTTCGAGGACATTCTTACACTTTTCAAATTGTTTTTCAGTTTCGTTAATCTATTGGAGTTTTCTCTTGTCCTTTTTGTACCTTTCAGATAATTATATTACCAGTGACTGGATTTTTGCTGTATGTTTTAGATAACGGCGATGGAAAGTCAGAATTCCAAGGAAAGTTTTAATGTCTTGAATATTTTCTCGTCGTTTGTAGTTGCTGTTAGATTGAAGTCTTTCTGGCTAAAGACGGAAACCCTTGGATGTATTTAGGTAATTCAAAACTTCGATTTGTTGAACAGCTGAGACTGATTTAGAAATATTTATCCGTAAACCAAAAAATTCAATTTTTCTAAAACTAATTTAAGGAGAGTTTCGTGCTATTCATGGTTGTGATATAAAATGAATATATCATATAAATAAGGAAAAATAAAGTCCAATCCTCTGAGAACTTCATGGATAAATCGTTGGAATGTTGCAGAAGCATTTTTTAAGCTAAAACTCGTTACATTTCATTCATGAAACCAAAAGGTGTGATGATAGCATTTTTCATTTGTGCTCTTCTGCAATGAGAATTTGAAGAATTGCTTTAAATAAATCAATTTTAGAGAAGATCTTAGTGTCTTTGAATATTTGATGGAAATTTTCTATCCTATGTTAGGTATCGATTGAGAATCGTCTGGGCGTTAGGCTGACGGTAATTCCCACATGGCCTATAGTACCCATTTTTTTTCATGACAAGATGCAAAGGACTTGATCTTTGAGAATTTGATGGACGAAATAATTAATTGTCGATCATAAATTTAAACTCTTCTTTATCTATCGCTGATCGTTTAGAATAAAGCTGTTCTGCTTTTTGCATAAATAGGTTGACCATTTGTAACGATAAAAAGTTTAATGTCTTGTTTCATTTGCGAAGGGACAATACTAGATTTAAAAATGTCGGGTTATTGTGAGATTAAATTGGAAACTTTTATTGTTTTGTTCATCTTGTTGATAACATCTTTGTGTTGACATCATCTTTTAGTGAAAAATCACCCGAACGAAATATTGTAAACCAGTATATTACGCATGAATACTAAATTTCATTAAACATTGAATAGCTTAAACTTCACATACATCTTTGCGAAAATGAAGTAAATTATGATGAAAATTCTTTTCTTCGCTCTTCAGCTTATAATCAGCACCATACTAACAGCTGCAAATAAAAGTATACACCACTTGTATGAAGATTACGGTTAAAGCAACAGACACCTAACAACAAACCAAAAAAAATCCAAAAAATTCATACGACTGAGAGAAATCATTCAAAAGGGCAACTCAACTCTATTTGTAAATAAAGAAATTATTTTTACACTAACATGCATTATTTCTGTTGATTATTTATGACTCTGAGCCATTTTCAAATTGAATGTTTGAATCAATTTAACAAATTGTAATTCATAGGGTTTTTTCGGTATTATTTGATAAAGCTTCAATAACAAAACTTTTTATATGGAAATAAAGTTTAACTTCTGAATACTTTTTCTCAAGAATAAAGAATAATCACAACTAGTCGTTGAAATTCGAATATTCCTTTATTCGAAATCATGTGTGTGAATTTAATTCGCATCCAGAAAATGGTTCAGCTCTTTTGTTTGTAATTTTATGTACTAGTCTGACATGAAACGTTATACTGAGTTTCCACAGAAATGCGAGTTATTGTTTTAAAAATCTTTTTAAAGTACGAAAATCTGCTTTATACAATACAGCATATAATTTGCAATCCTGTGTTTTCTTCTAAACTTTTAATGTCCGGCTTTTGTTTTTAACCCTCTGAGTGGTTCGGTCTTCTTTCTAAAGCGATTCGAAAAGCGAGCGGCTGTAGAACCTTTATCTATTTTGAAAGTGTCTTTCTCCTAACAGAAGATTTTCCCAAAAGCGCAGCAGATCAAGTCTCTTCCCCCCTCTGAGCTGTGGACAGTCTGCAACCCCCTTGGAGGGGCGCACTAACCGCAAAAATCCGCTCTATTCAGCTTTTATCCTATTCAAACTAGGTTTTACTGCTTTCGGAGATAACACCTGTCGTGTGATAAAATTACACTTTATGTCTTCGAGAGCCCTCTTTCTGCATATTGCCCGTGTCCATGACAAAAATAAAAAAATTGGGCCGTTGGGCCAAAAAATTGAAGGCTATATTACTTATTTTTCATGTCGTGAGTTTCTAAAAATATGAACATCATTGAAGTTGCATGAAAGTTGATATTCTTTAGATGTCTCCGTGACTTCAATTTATTTGATGTTTATTAATAGTTGTATTTTAAATATTGGCTGTACTTCATATTATTAGTTGTCTTTTTTATATTCTTGATTTCAATTTATTTTCAGTCTACACGTCAGCATATTAGTCTACGAATGTAAAAATTATTTCCTTAATTTTAAGGTTTAAGTACAATGCCATTTATATATATTTTACTAATCTCTGATGGCACTATAAAACTTTTCATATTGTTTCTTGATTTAGTATTCAGCAAAAAGTAAAAAAAAAGAGGCGATCACAAATAGAAACGGAGCTTAACTGGCGTAATCCGTTTTGTATGCACATAAACATTTATTATATAGATAGTCACATAATAATCTATATTCCAAAATAGCCAGTAATAATTAATACACATGAAGGATTATAAATAACCTTCTTAACCCCTGAATAATGTTTTAAATAAAGCAATATACTTCAAGCCTTTTGTACTGAAACTAGTTATATATGCTTTTTAAGAGGGCGAATTAATAATCCTCAAACTAAAGATTGCATTTAGAAAACCAATGCACTAAATGTCGGAAGAAATAGCTTATTCATATAACCTTTATTTAGTACGCAAGAGATTATCTTATATTATAATAAACGGAAATTTAATTCACCTGAAATTTGAAACTTTGATGCTATAGTCCAGGAAGAGCATCCAGTCGCGAATTTTTCAAAATTAAATTTAATTCTTTATTTATAATTTTTTTTATCGAAAAGTAATGGCATATTGAGTTTCAGGGGCATTAGAGTTTTTTTACCCGATTGAAACGAAAATTGGGCAATTAAGGTTAAAAGACCACATACCAAATTTCATTTATCTAAGTCGTTGCGTTTGGGAATTATAGTGTTCACAAGCATGCGATTACAGAAACCGACCGACAGTCAACGTTTCAAGGGATTTCGTCCAAAGCTTAATACGGGCTTACATTCCTAATTTTTGAAACTGTGTACCAAATTTTATCTATCTAGCTATTGAGTTTTGAGTTATCGTGTTCATATGAACCCTAACAGACAAATTTCCCGTTTACGGACTTTATCCAAAAATTGATTGATATATACTAATTTTGTATAAAGTCCATACACCAGATTTCGCCTTTCTAGCTTTTACCGTTTTTGAGTTACCGTGTTCACAAACAAAATTCCAAAATTGTGTTTTTCGGACTCAGGGAGGTCTAAAACGTGGAGATAAATCAAAATCTCGTGTTGAAATTTACGATCGACGATTATAATACTTTCTCTTTGTATACTTCGTGTACTAGAAAGTAAAAACGATCAAACTTTTTTTCTATCAATTTTACGAAAATGCGCTAGCTACGAAGTAAAGCGTCATTGAATTTTTTTTTTACAGACAATTTTTTGCAAACTTCGCAAAATCAAAGCATAAGGAGAAAAATTTAACACCTATTCGAAATTAATCAGGTGCTTTTTCACAATTTATAAATGTCTTGGACGTTATCGGTGTGATATTCAAAAACATTTTTGGGCCTTTTCATACCAAATATAAAGGAAATTTAACTAACATAAAACTTACACTTTACTGTTTTTCTTAAAAAATAAAATTATAGATCTAATTCAAATATATCATACAGCTTGGAAAATAAATAAGAGTCTCATTATTATCCATTAAAGTTCAGAATGAAAATAAAAACCTGTATATAAATCAGAATTTTATTTAAAAAAATTATACTTTACAAATCACAGCACACACACAAGATATTGTGATAAAACACACTGTCTAGCATGTGACGGTGGAGTTTGGAAATAATTCAATGCCTGAGACTACTATTATTATTAGAAGTACTGTCTTCAAACTCGTTAATAACGTGTCGGGATGCATCATAGGTTTGTAACACATATTAGTGGATTCTTGTCTCATAGCATTTATTAAAATTCAGCTCGCAATTGGCATAAGAGCTACCAAAAGCAATGTAATTCAGGCATTTAGATTTGATCACTTAATGAAGAATGCATATCAGCAAAACTATAACGCTCAAGGAACTAGTGCATAAATACAGTATCATTGAAGTAAGCATTGATATTTTCTTAGAAATGGTTTTGTGTTCTTACATTTTAAAAAAGAAATAAACATTTTTACTGACTATTGAAATAAACTTAAACTGCAGATGTTATCAGACTCTTAATAAGATAACTAAAAGTCTGTTAAGATCACTCAAACGTTAAATTTAGTTGATATTATACTTTACGTTTCCATGTAAACCAAAATTTTCTCTAACAAAATTACAATATTTTAAA
The DNA here is from genome assembly GCA_013235015.1 of Araneus ventricosus. Classification (NCBI taxonomy): domain Eukaryota; kingdom Metazoa; phylum Arthropoda; class Arachnida; order Araneae; family Araneidae; genus Araneus; species Araneus ventricosus. Next base: position 52,824 of record BGPR01002092.1, read on the forward strand.
ACATAAAAAATAAAATTTTCATCCCTTTTCTTTAACATTTGTTTCAATGTTTGTTCAAAGTGAGCAAAAAATAAATTGAATAATAATTATTTGAAAAAATAATTGTTTTTTTTCGGAATTTATTTCATTTTGATGAATTTAAAAGAAATTCTAAGTAGTGTAATATAGAAAACTCATCTAGAAAAAAAACTGCTATAGTTTTAAAAAATCACACCTAAACCTTAGTTATTTTTTTTCAATTCAATGTTATATAACGAAATAAACAACCCCCCTCTTTTCTTATCACCCCCGG
>BGPR01002092.1:53515-132422 GCA_013235015.1 Araneus ventricosus
TAATGGCATATTGAGTTTCATGGGCATTAGAGTTTTTTTACCCGATTGAAACGAAAATTGGGCAATTAAGGTTAAAAGACCACATACCAAATTTCATTTATCTAAGTCGTTGCGTTTGGGAATTATAGTGTTCACAAGCATGCGATTACAGAAACCGACCGACAGTCAACGTTTCAAGGGATTTCGTCCAAAGCTTAATACGGGCTTACATTCCTAATTTTTGAAACTGTGTACCAAATTTTATCTATCTAGCTATTGAGTTTTGAGTTATCGTGTTCATATGAACCCTAACAGACAAATTTCCCGTTTACGGACTTTATCCAAAAATTGATTGATATATACTAATTTTGTATAAAGTCCATACACCAGATTTCGCCTTTCTAGCTTTTACCGTTTTTGAGTTACCGTGTTCACAAACAAAATTCCAAAATTGTGTTTTTCGGACTCAGGGAGGTCTAAAACGTGGAGATAAATCAAAATCTCGTGTTGAAATTTACGATCGACGATTATAATACTTTCTCTTTGTATACTTCGTGTACTAGAAAGTAAAAACGATCAAACTTTTTTTCTATCAATTTTACGAAAATGCGCTAGCTACGAAGTAAAGCGTCATTGAATTTTTTTTTTACAGACAATTTTTTGCAAACTTCGCAAAATCAAAGCATAAGGAGAAAAATTTAACACCTATTCGAAATTAATCAGGTGCTTTTTCACAATTTATAAATGTCTTGGACGTTATCGGTGTGATATTCAAAAACATTTTTGGGCCTTTTCATACCAAATATAAAGGAAATTTAACTAACATAAAACTTACACTTTACTGTTTTTCTTAAAAAATAAAATTATAGATCTAATTCAAATATATCATACAGCTTGGAAAATAAATAAGAGTCTCATTATTATCCATTAAAGTTCAGAATGAAAATAAAAACCTGTATATAAATCAGAATTTTATTTAAAAAAATTATACTTTACAAATCACAGCACACACACAAGATATTGTGATAAAACACACTGTCTAGCATGTGACGGTGGAGTTTGGAAATAATTCAATGCCTGAGACTACTATTATTATTAGAAGTACTGTCTTCAAACTCGTTAATAACGTGTCGGGATGCATCATAGGTTTGTAACACATATTAGTGGATTCTTGTCTCATAGCATTTATTAAAATTCAGCTCGCAATTGGCATAAGAGCTACCAAAAGCAATGTAATTCAGGCATTTAGATTTGATCACTTAATGAAGAATGCATATCAGCAAAACTATAACGCTCAAGGAACTAGTGCATAAATACAGTATCATTGAAGTAAGCATTGATATTTTCTTAGAAATGGTTTTGTGTTCTTACATTTTAAAAAAGAAATAAACATTTTTACTGACTATTGAAATAAACTTAAACTGCAGATGTTATCAGACTCTTAATAAGATAACTAAAAGTCTGTTAAGATCACTCAAACGTTAAATTTAGTTGATATTATACTTTACGTTTCCATGTAAACCAAAATTTTCTCTAACAAAATTACAATATTTTAAAACATAAAAAATAAAATTTTCATCCCTTTTCTTTAACATTTGTTTCAATGTTTGTTCAAAGTGAGCAAAAAATAAATTGAATAATAATTATTTGAAAAAATAATTGTTTTTTTTCGGAATTTATTTCATTTTGATGAATTTAAAAGAAATTCTAAGTAGTGTAATATAGAAAACTCATCTAGAAAAAAAACTGCTATAGTTTTAAAAAATCACACCTAAACCTTAGTTATTTTTTTTCAATTCAATGTTATATAACGAAATAAACAACCCCCCTCTTTTCTTATCACCCCCGGCTTCTCAAATTTTTCTATGCTTGAATGGGGTATTGAAAGAGATTGGGCAACAAAATCTATTTTACTTAACAATTCGATTAAAACATTGATGCATTGAAATAAAATCTTATATAACATAAGTGTATTACAGGGAAAACACTTGAAACATAATACAATTTCAATCCAGGCTGACAAATATTAAACCGAACTTATACAGAATCCAAATTCGGACACACACACAACTAGAAAAAAAAATCCAAAACTGACCTTCTTTCTGAAAGAAGACCTCAATGCAGATAGCGTTAAAATGCCCCAAGCGAAAGGAGGTGTGGGGTCTTGGATCCTGTGGTATCTCTAATTTGCAGTAAGTACATTCTTATCAGCACTCATTGTGTCGACCGCTACCCTACCCAGCTAATCAATCAAAATGTCAAACCACGGAAGGGGGAAGAAATTCGGAAAAATGCGTTTATTGCGCTTTAGAGACAGTTCACAAGAGACAGTTCACAAGAGACGTATATTTCCGGGCTGACCGCTTTTGGCGTGTCTCTGACCACACGTTGAAATGCGTGTTATCCGCTTATGGGATAGTCCAAGGTCGACGTAGAAATACGTGTGAAACGCTCAGAGGGTTAAAAAGTAAGCAGAAAATCACCATGGCTTACGAGACCACAGAAGTATTCGCCCACAATTACAAGAAATCTCAACCAGTTTACACATAAATCAGCACAGATCGACATTCCCTTCTCCACATTAAATTCAAGGCATGTATTTCGAAACAGTATGCAGAAAATCAGCGAAGTTTACATGCACACTGGAGTATTCGAGCATAATTACAATAAATCATGACAAGTTTATACATAAACTAGTAAAGGACTAAGGATAAAATATTTACCTCTATTTAAGTTGAACAAATTTTACTCCATGACCGACCATTATGGGGCGTGGGAAACGACAATAGCTAAAGAAGAGTTGTTCTTGGGATTGTGAGAGTTCTTAAGAGACCCACAAATTCAAAGATGAATACAGAATAAGCATAGTGAAACAAAAAACAGTTGCTGGACACTTTTCCATGGATTATTACTATATTCCTGAAGACGCTGGAGAAAATATGCAACATTCATACAAAGGATGGCAATATCTTTTCAAACAGTATGAATTTTAGCTAATATGATTTGTAGCATCCAAAGAAATCTGACGACTAGATACAAATAAAAAACAATTTACCTTCTTATAATTATATATAACTTAAACACAAATGCACTATAACGCCTCACATACAAAAGAATGTGTAATAGAATATAGATGAAATCAAAGGGAATGAGGAAGATTTTTTTTTAATTTCTTTGCCATCGAGATCATTTTTAATATAAACCAAGAATTATTAATTGCAGTGCTGAGCTGATTGTTTCAGAAACTGGCAAGGGACAGGAAGAGACTATGTGTTTTAAGTAACAATTTATGTTAAGAGCTTGTAGAAAATTACAATTCACGATCACGAGATTTAGTGGCAAAAAGACGAAATTCAGCTCTGAACTGAAAGAAAATTTTGGATGAGGACTACTTTCCCTAAAATGTAGGTTTACTTTAATGTATTACTACCGTATGTTAGTTATGTATTTTCAAGATGTGAGGCAAAACATATTCAGTTTTGTGTTTAATATCACTGTTTCTCTGTTTCATATTACTCACGTACAATTTTTTTCGAAAACTCCCAGTCCCAAAATGCTTCGAATAATTAATGCTCTACTGTATTGTGAAGATGTTTAAAATTTAGGTGAAGCTACGTTCTAATTTCATTGAGTACGACATTTAATTTTCAAGGTTGTTATATAATATCTGTTATATGTTGTTTACAGCTGGCCACGAAATATATCAACTTGCATAAACAAGTCTTTGGTGTAGAAAATCCTGAGGATACTCTAGAACATTGGATCCATTTCAAAGACATCGTCTGTGCAATGCCGGAAGAACAGAGGGTAATGCATTTTATAAATTCTATCAAATGCTATTTTTTAACATCGTTTCAGAAAACCATTGGAAATATTTTAAAGTACGGAAACTACCTACGTTAGATCCTTTCTGAATGTAGAATAATATTTAAACTTGCATCTTAATAATTGAGATTTTTCATGAAATGAAATAAAAGCATACAAATAGGTGTTACTTATATAAAATCATAATTACATTAATTAAATTTATAAAGGTTACATAATTAAAAAATGATAATTTTATACCCCAGATCACCAGAAGCATTGCGTACCAATCATCCCAGGTTTGTCATGCACATTCTGTCCGCTTCGCTAGCTACAATAGATCCTATGCATTCTAGCAAAAAACATTTATGGTTGAGCTTAACAGATTTGTTGCGAAGCTCGCTACCAATTAGAAACGTCATCAAGAGGAAAAACTTCAGGATTAAAAATATTGTAATTCTTATCTTGTTACTGTGCATTTGTTGTTAAAATAAGTTCAGATTTAAATGTTTTTAAAATGTTTAATTTACACACACTCTTTTTCAAAAAATATTATCCCAAATAGTTTTGTTTTGCCATTTCTAGAGAAAAAATAATTTTTCATAAAGTTAATAGCCGTTTTTTATTTCTGATATCCTTTTCTACCCAATTTCAATGGCATATTTACGTTTAGAAAGCGAAATCATATGACCCATCGTTTGCTATAGATGTTGCCAAAACCTATGAATAAAGTATAGTTTTTTGGGAGCCGCACGAGAAAAATATTTATATAGATATTTTGCAAAATTGTGCGTTTGGATTACTACTTCTATATAGAATTGTTGTCAATATATTACTGCCATTGTTAGAAACCAATGCATCCTAGAAAATTCCCTGATAAAATAGAAATATCAAGTTTTTTAACATTTCACACTCATTTTCTAGAGATTGATGACATTTTTGAAAGGTATTTTCAAGATGTAGGTGTTTTGTTTGGTCAGGGCGATTAAGTGTTATTAAAATGTCATTCCAATACTCTTTTATTAACTAATAGTACAACGACGGTCATTTATTGCTCTATAGAACAATGTAACTTTCATTGGGTGTTTCAGACATTATATGCAAGTATTTCCAATTCAAGCATTTTTCCATATCTTAACAAATTACTGTTAATAATTCTAAGTAACATCTAGGTATTCGACAATTGTCTTTCGAAGTACAAAAGTTTGAAAGAAAACCAATATTTGGTTCATTCCCTAGAGATTCTGTAAAATGTCTGTATCTTATATAAAGCCAGTAATAGATAAACAGAACTCCAATTATCCATATTGAACAGGATCTGACCGATTCGGATGATTTAATCATTTTCTAAAATTATTCAAAACACATGTCAGGCATAGAAAAAAAATTAATTCATGAAATTAAGTTAAAGAAATATGATCTGCAGAATACTGTAAGATTTACATAAAAAAGAAATAAATGTAATTATCTGTGAAGGTTCATTAAATACATACCTAATTATTAAAATTACATATGAACAATAGCGTATTATGTTATTTATTTTAGTTGCTAAAATTAATCTCATTTGGTTAAGAAAGGACGCGTGAAGGTCACTGATCGTGCTCCCATCATTATTTTCTCAATTTCGACATTTGTCGTTTTTTTTCTCCCAAAATCGTTTTGGATAACACTATGCAACAATCAAATTGCTACTGAAGGGAAATAATGCAATTCTATATGAAATTTAATCACTGAACACGAATATCATCATGGAAAACCTTCATTGGCCCTTGTTTCGGAAACATACATAATTGCGTCATTATAATTTTTTGATTTTTTTTTACTAATATTACAGTTACGGTGAGTAATTTCATTATGTAACCAATTAATTTAACCATGTTAAATATAATAAATGTTAGTAAATTGGCACAGAATGGTACTGAAATAAAAAAAAAATGGTTAACACGTACGTATATGTTGTATACTATATATAGCGTTCTTACGTTATTTCAGACATGAAAGTATTGAATTCATTGTATCAAAAATTATTCAAAGAAAGTAAAAAACCAAGAAATATACTCCGATAGAATAGAATTAAACAAACAAGGAAATCATTCTAGTCTACTTTTTCAAGGGCTATAGACTATATTCGATATGGATTCAAATTATTTGGGAAATTTTTATGTAAGAAGCTTGACTTTCGTCATAAAGAGCTTCTCATAGCCCGAAATTTCCCAATCAAAGACGAACAAGACAAGTAACCAACAGAAGAATTTTTTTTATTAAAAAGAACAAACAAACATAATACCGCTAACAAGATTAATTTAAAAAATATTAGCCATCGGGCAGGAAATACCTTCATAAAAATATCAGTAAAAGAAGGAAAAATCAAACTTACCTTAGCCTTGGAAAGAATCAAAATGTCAGCACTTTAATCACAAAGTAAAGGAACTTCCCACCTGATTAATTCTAAGAAAAACTATTAATCCCCATTCGTAATGTAAACAACCAAACCTCTGGCGCCATTGTATCAAATTGTATCAAAAGGCTCGAGTTCCGGTGACATCCAGGGCATTATGCAGTATGATGCAATTCTTTCATTCCTATAAGCAGTCTTGAAATGATTTTGCTGCATAACAGGAATAAGTTACCGTCCATTCCAATTGCACAATGCACGTGAAAGAGATATACAATAATCAAGAACAGATGTTGGACACGATTCATTACAAGAAGTATTGTTGACACATCCGTGCTAACTTAAAGGTTATGTCTAAGTTAATGGACCAAACTCTGCTGTTTTTGTTTCTTTTTATTATTATTGTGATAGTTGAGCTACATATTACCACTACATGAATAGAAGCTGGCATCCTATGACGACTTTGACACTTGGACGAATGAATGTTGAGATCATACCTCTGACAGAATGGCATAAAATCATACTACACCCTCTACACATAAAGCATGTTCTTGTCAAGCAATTGGTTTAATCCATGGACAAAACAAAACCAGCATTCAAGTACTTGCATAAAATATGTCCTTGACTGAACGAAGCAAAAATAAAACAGAGAGTTTTTGTGGGGCCAGAATTTGAAATTTGAGGATCTGCTTGTGGTGAATGTAATGAAGAAAACGTCTGGGATGCATTTTGCCAAGTATCGGTAAATTTCCTTGAGAATTCTTGTACTGCAAATTACAGCAATCTCATTAATGTCTCTCTCATGACATACTGTCTCTGATGTAGAAATTTGGCTGTAATATGCCGTTAAAGATCCACTTCCTGAATTCTCACTTGTATATCTTCCCCTAAAACGGCGATGAATTCATTGATGAGGATGGTGAACATTTTCATCAGGATGTGGCTGTATAGCAGCAACGACATCGGAGACAGTGGTCCTATTTCATGCTTGCAGGCGCAGGGTTCTGTTGGACACTCTTACGAGAGACCCCCAAGTGCTATACAAGTAGAAGTTGGGGCGTGTGTTCAAGCAGACTCTTGCCTAAACTGGTCTCTGACATGTATTGGAATTTTAGTATTAATATTTTAATGTTTTAATATTTTAGCATCTTAACTTCTTGAAATACTTGTTTTATATTCTCATTCATTTTGAGATATATGCGTGTATTTTGCAGTGTTTTTATTGCTGGATCTGTAATATTTTAAAAAGGATGTAACTGTATTGTTTATTTTATATTTCTGACAACACTGTAGTAGAAACAATTGTTAACCTGGTTGTTTAAATATTTTTGTGTGTGAGGTTTTATTGTGTGTGCATGCTTGTCTGTGATGTGTTCGTAATGTGTGACTTTTGTTTAATTTTGTGTTTATCTATTCGTGTTGTTTTAACTTCAAAATTGTTTTATGTAAGAATATTTATATTTTTGCATATATATATTCCTAATAAAAACATGGCGACTGGGGTGCTGTGGACCATCAGCTTCTAGCCTTTTGCTCTCATTGTGGATCTGAAAAGCTTAGAAAAATTTTAAATATCAAGACACAGGACATGCTATACTTGAAAAAAGTTCTACTTTAATTCGAACACGGGACACCTTCAAGGTGTCCCCCAAAATTTTAAAAGTTGAACTTAGAAAATTTTTCCTAATAATCAGAACACAGGAGAGCCTAAAAAATTTTTTAAATATGTCTCCCCGGCGTGACCCCTTGGTCAACTTCCGGGGAGTTGTTGGGCTAATTTAGAGGAAAACGGATATAGAGAAATAATATTTAAAAGGTCCGGTACCATATAGAGCTCCTTGGGACCCCCTTGGCGTCCTCTTCACCCATAAATAAAGAAAATAGAATTAAAAATTATAATTTACTTGGATAATTTAACTATTAATCAAAATATCACCCAAGTGTGCTCCACTTAATTCCCACATCCTCTTTTGTGTTGGTCATCTGAAAAATAAAAATAAACTAATAATAACAATTTATTTTGAGAATTAAAATAAGTCAAAACATCACCAGAGAGCTCTTGTTTGTCACTCCTGCAGAAGACTTAGGTCTGTGGATGGCTCCCACTCCAATCTTCCTTTCCGGTTCCACTTCTACTTCTCCATGGTGTCCATTTCTCCTTCAAATGCCCTGCAGATGAGAGCATATAGAGAAAACAACAGGGGGCCCTCATAAAACTTAAACTATCTTACTTGCTTTCTAACTATGTCAGTAGCTCACCAATCACGGCGATGGGCCCAGCCCTTCCCTCGGCGGTCAACTCCACCGGCCCGTCGCATTGGTCGCGACCTCTTCCACTGGCCCACTATGACGTCTCGGTTTCGGCCGAGGTAGGCACTTCCTCCACCCCAGCCTGCCATGAGTATCACTATGTTTTAGCTCTTGCATCTTATTATGAAAATTTTATTGCCGTTCAATTAAGGGACTATGAATAATTTGTATCAACATATTTTACTGTAACAACGTGGATTTTATTAATGTAGCAGTTTTTATATAATTAATTACCGCCACTGTTATTGGCGATGTTTGTAATATTTCTTGTGAGTCTTAATAAACCTGAGGAGGCTCGGCTTGTGCCCTCTCTGCCCGTTGGGGCCGGTGACTCAGTGGTCCGCCTCGTGCTAGTAGGATCACTCCTCCCCCCACTGGCCCTTCCCACTTTATACCCTACTTGAGTAATTTAGGCCAGTGCATGTACCTAGTATCTAGATAGTAGTCGTTGTTAGCAAGATCGGGACTGTAGGGGGATGGCTAAACAGCTCCCATCGAAACCGCTGCAGCAGTTTTTAAATGAGCAGCTCCGCATATTGTCGTGAAACAAGGCATTGCCAGCACGAAGCATCTCTCTTCTGAATGGCCCGCTGCAAGCTCTCTAGTGCGATACTGTAAGGATCAGCGTTCACCGTTGAGCCCATGGAGAGGTAGTTGATGCACACACGCTTGCTTCGCTCTCAGGCGGTGTATTTATTCGACACGGGTTACAGAAATTGGTCTGAAGATATCACAAGTATTTGAATTCCGGTGATACCTTCCTCTTATGTTGAGAGGTAGCTGAAAGATTGTTTTATCTGTTTCAATTAATGTCTCAAGTTTATGTTTTGAGTCTCTTTCCGGCCTCCTGGAAATTTATTTTCTGGACGAACGAAATATGTGAAATTTCACTATTATAGTTTTCAGAGAATAATTAAAGTACCTTTTTTATTTTACTTTATAGAAAAAGGGGTTCAACGAGTGGTGTGCATTAGTTGGCGAACACATGTTGGTAAGTGTCATAATGACAGTAATTTTATGTGTAAATGTTTCCATTTTGAAGTAGCATCTTTATCATAACTGGGACGCAGAATGGGAATTTAAGCAAACAGAAATTAGTGTAGAAAATATTTTTTGAAATTTTTTTTACTCTAAATATTTTTTATTAACCAAATTGGTTAATTAATTAACCAAATTGGAGAGTCCCGGTTTCGAAGTACGCAATCCAAGACTCGATTCTACTCAGGAAATTGCGTTTAAATTATTTAAATGGGTAGGCTTCATGCCATCCTTGTCATATGACCACAATTGAAAATCCGAATAATAATATGCAGCTTTTCTAGATCTTGAAATAAAAATTACTAAGCATTTACTAAATACTTGCTGCACTAAGATTTATGATAAACGAAACACTTTTCAGTTCAATATAAACATGTTACATCTGGAATAGCAACATTAGTCGTCAAATTTATAGAAATATCGTCTTAAATTATATTCATAGAAGCACTATTTTAGCCACAGAGAGATTGAATCAGAAGTCTCATACATTTCTTGAAAATTTTATGAGATATGGGTATCCTATAAATTTCATGTATGCTTATGTTAATAAGAAATATTTAACACCATTAAATTAAAAGTTTTTTAGATTTACTTTTGATGTGTTCATATATAATGGAATTAACAAAGATTTTAGTAAATCACTTCATAGGTAGATAGCGCCACTAGATTAAGTATAAGATTGCATCATATATTCATTTATTTATTTTTTATGCACATTTATAAAATATATACATAAATTATTATAAATATTAAATTTAATTTATAGTTTAATATTTTATAGTGTTTTATTATAGTATTAAAAGCTTAATTTAGAAATAATATTTTCACTTTAATGCGGAACTGTCTTTAGGATAATGCTGAAGTCCTAACAATATTTATAACTATTGAATTGGTATGTTATAAGTTATATACTTTCGCGTTTCTAATCTTGAAAGATTTTGGGGATTTATTCGACTATTTTTTCGTTTTTCCAACAATTGGCTTTCGCAGAGGGTTGGCGCCACAAAATCCAGATTTAATCCGACACATATCAATTTCCAAGGCTGATAGGCATTTGATTCTTGGAATTACAATTCTAGTTTGTCTCTTTTGATAGTGTAGTAGTTTTTAATTAAACTATCTTTTGTATTTCATTTGTATGATTATTGATAAGGTAATTTGATTTTAATTTTAATTCATAGATTAATATTTTTATATATTGAAAATATAACACATGTTTTGATTAATTGAAATATTTAACTATATATATATATATATATATAAACACTCATAATAAATATACGCTCGTTCGGAATTTCCCTGCTAATGACGCATCCCGGACGTTAGAGTTATGTTTTGTTTTGTTATTTTGGTTTTTTCTTTTCTGAAATGGTTTTAATGTTTTCTTTTGTGTATATATATATGTAATAATCTTACTTAATTTTACTTTAAATTCTAATATTATATATTTTAAAGTCTTAATGTATTCCAAAAACACTTTTCCTAAACTCCAGTTTCGTTTTATTTCCCGCGCTGGAGGCATATTAAATCCCGCGTTTTGCCATATTTATTACTAAAAGAATATTTTAATCGCTTTCACGTGCCCACAGAAAATCATGACGGCATCTCCTTGCCGCCAGACTTTTCCCTAAAACGCTTACGTAATTTATTAAAAAATAGCCAATATTCCCTTCACTTTGACCACGTGTCTATCTGTTAAATCCCTACCTGAGGAAATGCAGGGATTTTCTGTTCGCTTTTTTACTTGAAAATTCAACTAAGATGCACGTATGTTTGCCAATCTCCCATAATAAATGAAAATTAGTATATAACTCGGCCTGCTTTTTTTATTTAGCGACTACAACCACGAATCATTTTATATATATAAGGTAACTTTATTTTAATTTTTAGATTAATGTATGTATATATTGAAAATATAACACATATATATTTATATAGCTATAGTTAAGAGATAACATAAAAGGTGTCATCTAATTAGATAGTTCAGCTTCAGTCACCGGTGACAGATTTCCATTCGCATTGGCTACCGATCAGCAGAAGCCGATGCGCGTTTTCTGGTTTCTATTTTTAGTTTTTCTTGATTATCTCGAAAACTCTTCAGCTTTCACACTACATGTGAATTAACAAATTAAAGAGCGTATAATTCCCTACAAAAATATGCTTTTATTTTTCTTCCAGTCTAAAAGTTCGCAGATAATTGATTTCCAGTAATTCACTGGACCACCGAAACGGCGTTTTATCTATCTGAAAAAAAACTTTTTAAAATACTCTATCATTTAAAAAAAAATTAGTAGGTGGAACATTATTAGCTTTTTTAATTAATTTTTGAAATGGGTCCAACAATTCTCGGACACCCTGTATATATAGTTCCCTTTTAGTTGCATTGATCTATTATTCATCTAATTCTTTTTTTAATTTGTAGCCTTGGAGGCAATGCGAATTTTTTCGACGGAAATAGAGGGGGTCATTTTTTTCTTCTTTTCGAGCATAGAGGAGTGAAGGTATCATACGAGTGGCGAAAGTTTAAGAAACCCAAAGTCATATGAATTTTCTATGCTGGTTTGTTTCAACTTAAGCCGACTCAATAAATTTAAGAATGAAAATTGGGATAATAAGAGTAAACATGCATTTTTTTTTATTGAAATCTATTATAAATTGAAAGAAAATGGAGCTCATTTTAATTAATTATATAGTTATGCTTTATATTGTTATAATATTTTTCTTATGAAATATTTTTTCAGTTTTAAAAGTTTCTAAACATCATTATAACTATTAGGATAACTTAAGGCGAATAAGTTTGGAACGAAGATAAAAAAATTCTTATATTTGAGCAACAAATTTTATTTCACTCTGATGAAACGTTTTCTTTCTTTTCAGGAAATTTGCACAGATCCATTATCGGAGGTATGCCAGAAAGCAGAATTAGCTGCAGTAAGTCACTTTGTGCTATTTCTTGAGAAATCATTTCTCCGGCCCTCCTTAAAGGTTCAGAAGTCCTTCAATGCCAGAATTATACTAAATATGCTGCTTGCTGTTTTCCAATGAAGCATTCAATGTAAACAGACGACATAAACATTTTCTTAAGCACGCGGAAGAGATGTTATAATGTTTTCTTTAACTGATTTTTACCCAAATTATAACTTATAACAAGAAAACCTGATCGACTTCGTTTAATATGGATGGGTTTTTTATTTTGTTTCTTTTGCGTATACAGAACTTCCGTATAGTCGCTCCAACTTCGGTTTTCATACAAATTCAATAAATAATCGTTTGTCACTACTATGATTTTTTTCAGCAGCGCACTTCGAATTTTGAGGCCTGGGCACAAATAGGGTGTTGGACCAGCAGTAAATAAAAAAGGTTATTATTAAATAAAATAGTTAATTTTTAAAGCAAGATTGGAATATACTAAACTTTTATCCATAATAATACTGAACTTTTAACACATTAAAATTAATATAAAAGAAAAATAATAATATGACCTTATTTTCATTACTTTAATTTAAACAAATTTATTTTTAAAAAAAATTTTGCAGGTGCTATTTCTCACCGAAGCAGATAAAAGAGGATATAAATGTATTTATCGTACTTGCCGCCAGTAAAAATAATTTATATGCTTACACAAAGCAAACAAAGCATTATTTGCAGCTTCAGCATTATTTCCAGTTGGAATAATACAAACGATTAAATACGAAACGCATAATTTTCCATTTTGAAATATCAAATTATGTTGTTCATAATAAAATTTCAAATGTTATAATTTTGAGTTTTTTTATAAACAATATGATTTGCAAATACTTTTACAATCTTAAAATTCAGCACCATTATAATTGATTATTTTACAACTGGATGATACATAATTTTATAGAATTTAATAAAGACTGAACATGCTGAATACCCAGACATACTTATAAATAAAATTCATAATGTAAATTGCAGTTCGACGATTACTATTCGAAGATTCAAGTTCACAAAATATCCATTTGTGGAAGAAACCTCATCGTTTTGTTTCTCTTAGAGGGAAGCAAAAATTCTGCTCATTGCAATGCTGATATCTTACTAAATCTTAATGATAGTTGACTGGAATTTTTGCAGAAGTTGCCCTACATATCTGGCTTTGAAGTTATGAAAGAAACATTACGCTATGTCTCTTGCATGGCAGTAAAAAATTATTTACTGCAACTACTTGTATTTTCTTTAATATTCAAAGTTTTTACACAATCTTTTTGTAACATACTGTCACTTTTTCTGCAAGTTTCGTACAATTTAATTGAAAACTCTGCGTGTTATAAGCAAAAAACATGCGAAAAAGTTTGGAATTTTTTAAGAAAACCTTTATATTTTCCCTAATATTTGTGCTGTGTAACGAAAATGCATGCAAATATTATGTACATCAAACATAACCATTGATGAAAGTTTCGGGCACCCTTTTATAACTTATTTCATAAGAAATTTAAAAAAAATAGAATTAGATGGAAATTAATAATGTAATTTTTAAAGTGATCTAGTTATTTTCATTGTAATTATAAAATTACACTCACTAGATTAGCTTGAATTGAGTATTATCTCTAGCTGTAAGCAGCAAAATTTCTTCCTTACATGAATAGCCTCTATCCTCAACTGCGATAATGCGACTTTTGATCTGACCGTTGTTTTGGAGGGAAGATATATCAAGTGCTGCCAATAAGTGGTTTGTAAATTTTTTAATCAATATTTTAAAAAATATTAAAGGGGTGTCCAGTTGCCTTTTGTACCTTGTTTCCTTGCCTTACCAAACATTTATAGATATAAGTGTCAACCAGGGTTATTTAATGGGCAAAATGATCAACGCTTAGTTTTCTCCTTATTGCCAGTTTCACTTTCCACCGATTATAAAATGTGCCCCAGTTGGTTTCAGAGCGAAATTCGCCTTGAGCGGTCTGTAAGTTATCGACCTACCTTAGTACATCTACTGTCGGTTATTTCCATACATTTCTCTATCAGTTAAGATAAGCTAAGATGAGACATTCTAAGAATAATTACTCTATATTATCTCATCAATATCTGTAAACGGTTTGAAGGTCTAACACTGCACGATTTATCAATATTTTTTTTGAATCCCATTAATGGTCTAATGGTTAATATAGAGAGAGACCAAAGAGCATCACCCCGCCCTGCCTAAGCATCCGGGTAAACAACTGAAAGACCGGCCGCCGCAACAGATAGTCGGGCATTGCGGTTCCTGCATAATAGCCCCCATTACGAGCGGCTCATGCAGAAACCCCCGTTTACCGGGGTACGACCTTTCTTCGGAAGTGGGCCCAAAGAGCCACACCATCATTATTGTGCCATCGGGTTGACGAGTGCCTGCTTACTTATACGGCAGCCTCTCCTCCGCGAACTCACGGTGTCCCCCCGATGGGGTAATGGTTAATATACAGGGTGCTCCGAAAATATCTGGCAAAAATGAAAGGGTACGTCAGGCATATGATAAGCATCCAAAATCTCACAGGAACATGGGTCGCAAACGCCATCTAGAGGCAGCAGATGGAATTTAAAATAAAAAAAGAGCTAAAATGGCGATATCTTTCTGAATATTAAAGATGTTCAACTGAAATTTTTATATAAGTTGCCCTGTATATCTGGCTCTGAAGATGAGAAAGAGAAATTGAGCTACCATTCCCGCATGCGCAGTAAAAATTATTTACTACAAATGCCTATACCTTCTCTAATATTCAACATATTTACTTAACATTTTAAAACAATAATTCTCTAACATATTGTCACATATTCTGTAAGTTTCATAGAATTTGGTTGAAAACGCTGCAAGTTATATGCAAAAAATATGCGAAAAAATATGGATTGTTTAAAGAAGCCTTTATATCTTCCCGAATATTCCAGACATTTTTACGAAAATGAATTTAAATATTGCGCACAACACACAAAATAATTGACGAATGTTGTAAACCATTATCAACTTTCTGTGAAATGGGGCGAGCCAAAATCACTTTTCAACTTCATGAATTTCTAGTTGACCCCCAAAATGCCCTCGTGACCGAATCTTCAATCCAAATTGTGAGTTAAAACCTATTCTTTATAATAGTCGAAGTACGAGGAAAAATGTGCACATTTCAAAAAGTGTCGGCAATTGTGGCCAGGGCTGTATTATTTTATATGCCATCTGCTGCTTCCAGATGACGTTTGCGCACCCATGTTCCTACGAGATTTTGGATGCTTATCGTATGCCTAACCTATCCTTACATTTTTGCCAGATATTTTCGGAGGACGCATAAGCCGATCGGAGGAAGAAGGTTCTAGGCTCCATCTTCTGTGTGCTCTCTAAACTAGCCCTACAGTCCGATCAGCTGCTGTAAGCTTTGCAATAAGCGAAACTCAAATTGGGGTCAATGCCTTTGGAAAGTTTTTCTGAAAGGCAACCCATCCCCATATATGTGAGATAAGTCAAATTTCCACCTAAATATTCCAAGGTAGCTTTTGAAAACAAAAGCTGACACACTTCTCCTTCATCATGAGTCATTGACTCATGTATTAGGCCAGATTTGCTTGAGCCACTGGAATTAGAACCTCCACCATCCCAATAATTTCATTTCTTCAATAATTTCAGGAAAGCCGCGAATGAATTGACTGAATTTCCTTACTCTATGATAAATTGAAAACTTCCAAACCTATTACTGTATTTGTCAGTTGATACTAAATGTTATTTCGCATTGCAAATCTAATATTCTTAGTATCAGCATGAATATATTGTTAAACAACTTCTCTTATTGTCTTTACATTTTCTAACGGGCAGTGTAAAAATAAAATGAGTAATCATATTACACTTTTACACGAATTATACAATCATTTGATCTGTACGAAAAAAAAATAAAATTTAAAGTTATAAAGCAAAAATAGAATTTAAAGAGAAAACAATAATTTCTATTCTTTTGTTTACCTCTGAAATCGTTTCAGAATTTTCTTGGAAACTGATAGTTTCTTACACATTCAGAAACAGACCGAAGTAATTTTACCAGCCGGGCAAGGCAACAATATGTCTCACCCCTCCACAACAAACGTATTTTTTAAATTCTATAATGGCTGTGTTCTAAATATGAAACAAACCTTTACTTAGAAATATGTATACTTTTCCTGCAAATATGACTTGATAATATTATGGTGAGAATTTTAAACTTCAGATAATATTTAAGATTGTTAGTGGTCTTTTTAAAACTAAAGTAACATACTCAGTAAATTTATTTTTAATATATATATATAACTTTATTTTAACACAATATTATAAATTCTGAGCAAAAATTCATTTGTCATGCCTTTTCACTGCAAAATCTTTAATTATCTCCTCAATTTCACTGTTCTGCTAAAAGTCCCGCTCAATAAGCAGGGCTGCTAAGTTGCTCTTGAGACATGGTGGATCGCAGATATGTTTTTCTAGTTTCAGTTTAGAAAAACTTCTCTCTCCAGAGCAATAATTACTGGCAAAGTCAGAATTTTTGTTTTAAAGGCACTGGTCTTATTGATATTATTAAGGATAAGAGGTCTTATTGATATTATTAAGGATTAGAAGAGGGGACACCAATACGAAAACGAAAAAATTATTTGCCTTTTTTCGGAGATCTCATGTCTGTTAAACCATTTTTTTCACGCTCCCACGCCTTTTTTGGCGCCACCCTTCATTTCGGCGCCACGGGCAGTTGCCAGGATTATCAGGCTTTAGGCCGCCTCCGTAAACACTTATTCAGTCTCATAGCATTAATAAATTGTTTTCATTATTTTAGGATCAATTTGCAGTTTTACTTACTAAATATGAAGCATCGGGAGTCTGCGCAGAGACGCCTGAAGGAGTACCGGAAGGAATGATGCCCGCTGGTATGGGAAAAATGCCGTCATCACCCTTTGGTTAAGTGGAATGCATGAACACAAATCTAGTTTTCTGTCAATTTTGTTAAGTGAAATTAGCAAGAAATTCTGTAAAAATGCAAATCTTTTCTAAGACGACAAGAAAGTAGAATACAATAAAAGCAATACTAAAAAAAGCAGAGCCATTTCTTTTTAAATCAGCATTTGTGCTTGAAACATCTTGATATCAAACTGGCGAACACGTTAGCTAGATGATATCGTGAATTGCACTGAGAATACAACTTGAGAGAATAGGCCGCGGTGGCCTAATGGTAAGGTCTCGGTTTCGGGGCCACAGGGTTCCAGATTCGAAATCCGATTCCACTGAAGTTCCACGGAAACTTGGCGTAGGGGATGCCAGCTCAGGTGTCGTCCTTGGCATATGACCGCGGTTCAAAATTACGAGGTCCGTCCCAATATAACCTTCGTGTTGCTTCAAAATGGGACGTTGATAAAAAACACTTCACAAAATGGTTAAGTAATACTAACGCCTTTAATTTGGGGCTTCTTATCTGTATAATTTAAAGCCTTGTGTATCACTGTATTCATACTCTATAAACTTTTTACAGAAAATGATTTTACTTCTTATTACAGGCTAAAATCACAACAAATAATTTATTTAACAATTTTAAAATTTTGTAACTTCATCATAACCTTTTCTTATACAGGGTGTCCACTAAAGTCCTTCTACCCCACATTAACACTATTGCCGCCTTCTACCCCACGTTAACACAAAACCTTGAATGCAATAATGCTAAGAACAAAACCTTGAGCACAATAATGCTAAGAACGAAACGTGTGAAACTCGCATTTGTTTGGTCGCGAAATCCAACA
This sequence comes from Araneus ventricosus, assembly GCA_013235015.1. NCBI lineage: Eukaryota > Metazoa > Arthropoda > Arachnida > Araneae > Araneidae > Araneus > Araneus ventricosus. The sequence continues at coordinate 71,769 of BGPR01002092.1, forward strand.
CTCTTACGCCAGAAAAGCGTTAGAAAGAAAACAGAACAATTAGTTATTAGCAGATATTTTTATTTTCGGTGTTTGAAATGCCTGTGCTAACGACTACTCTATAGGGTCGACGTTTATTGTTTAAAAGATGATCTTTCCTCCTGTTGTCGCGAGTTGTTACGTCACAGGTTTGGAAAATCGCGAACAAACAAATACGCGTTTTATACGTTTTGTTCTCAGCATTATTGCGCTCAAGGTGTTTTTCCGTACAAAACAAAGACGGTCTACGGTTTTGTAATTGACTTTTTTCCTGTATCTTGTACCGTTTTCGAGATAGGAACACCAACACCGTTGTTTGCTACCAGGTGGCGCTGTAACTGATCTCACCGTGTGTCCCCATGGTCACTTTTCTATACCTAAACACGAAGTTTGTGGCAATAGTTGTCGCCGTTCTCAAGTAAATGTGGGGTAAAAGGACTTTAGTGGACACCCTGTATATTCCAAAGATATTATGGCTAACATTCACTAACAAAGTGTGATCTAGCAATGAAGTCTTTTTAAGGACACAAGAAATAAATGTAACATTGAAAGCAGAGGTATTACTTTCTAAATGAACACTTGCGTTCTTAAAACTTCTTGATATTAAATTTCTGTATTCAAACACAAAGTGGTTCATATCAAGAATATACTCGTAACTTGATGCGTTTCAGATTAGACGAGAACACAGAATGGTTATGCAACAATAGGAAAAAACTATACAAATATGAAATAATCATTTCCTTTTGTTCAAATATGAACTCTTGTTTATTATTAAAGAATAAATCACTGATATCAGATGATTAATTTATTACATACAGTTTTAGAATAAATCTTTCATTCATCTTCATTACAAGAACGTTCTTTATCAGAAACAAGCTTTGAAGCTAATTCATATATTTCACAACTTCTTCAATGGCATCAATTGATGTCCACGTGGCAATTAGAAAATGACTCATACAAATTCAATTCAGAATCCATTAAAATTCGTCTAATTGTAGCGTTAAAAATAAATATTTTGCTGTGTGAAATAATTGTTTTTTTTTTACATTTTCTTTGATAATATAATTATAATCCTAATACTAGAACTTTTATTATCTATCTTTTGCGTAATTTACTTAATATCTTCTTCTATATACGTTAGAATTATTCAAAATCGTTAGCGTTCGTAGAGGCATTGCAATCTGAATTATGTCGGTGTTTTTGAATAGATATTATATTTTTCTCTTTTTAAGTAATTCTTATATTTCATGTTTTTGAGTTAGTAAACAAATGCAGTAGTGTATTAGAAAATTTTTTATGCCTAAACGAAGACAATACACAAAAAATGATGTAGGCTTAAAACCTTTAGTTTCATTTGCCTGCTTTTAAAAACTTGTGGAAACTTGAAAAGTATCTGTTGGAAATCGTCAATAGATGGCGCAACCACGATGCTTCAATATCGTAACTTGTAATTATTGATTAACCAAAAATTTAATTGTAATTTTTGTAAATAATTGAGATAATTTATTGTGCAATTAATTTTGGCATTTCGTTGGTTATAAGAATTCAATGTTAAATTTAACTCTTTTCCAATGTATTTTATCAATCTATTAACACTTTAGGTATTTTATTGTATAATTTCTATTTTGTGGATTCTGATAACGTAGTCAATATTTAATTAAATTTATGCATAGCGATAAAAGCAGAAATACGCGCATTAATAAGTTTCATTCTAAAAAAAACAAAATGTCTAATTTATGATTCTATGCTTTTGCTTTGCTCATTTCCTCTTCTGGTTTTCAAATCGAATTCTATTTTTCATATTCTGTAGTAGGTTATGATTTTATTTTGTTGCTATTGTTATTGTAATAACACTGCCAGTTGTTATCTGAAGTTATGTATTTGAATCTATGTCCAAATCACACAGCATCTTTCTCTAAAAAATGTTGTGTAAATTTTAAAATATGTATATAATCAATGCACAGAGTAAGATATTAGATGACAGACGTACGGTGCTGTGTCAGCTTTAATGCAACATATAGCTGCATATTTAGATGCCATGTGCAGCTACATTTGTCTATGACTTCTGGCAACACATATGTGACCTTGAATTTAGATTTCGATTAGGCAAATTTTAAACTATTTGATTTTATAAATGCACTTTATTAAGGATCTGAAAATGCAGCATATGTTTGATACCATTGTAAAGCTACATAGCTTATTTAAAAAAACATAAGGAAAATCTTTACTAATTCTTTTATATTTAATTATTAATAATAGTGATTAAAACAGAATATATTCGACTGAGATTTTAAATGCCAATAATCTCTCATAACATGTAGTTGTCCAGATGAGGCCACTCCAAAGCGGGTCACCTTAAAATTTCCATCCAATACCACATAGGTATGGTTATCTGTAGAGTTTTGGCCAACTGAAAGCTGCTTGGATAACTGCCGAAACAGAAATGCGATTAACAAGTATGCGAACAAAACATAGCTCAAATAAGGAATAATAAAAGTAAAGAAAAATGAATTAAAACAATTTTAAAATAATACTTTTATTTGTGAATCAAAAGCTGAGATTGTCTTTATTTCAATTATTTCTCTGTTTAGTTTTAATTATATTTCATTATTAAAATTCTTGGTGCAAAACGTAGAAAAGTCGTTACGGATAACGATTTTTTCTGGCTAGCTTCATGAACACCTTATTACTCTATTTTTGTGCCCAATTACAGTATATAATTCTGATCTTTTGAGGGTAAAACGAATTCAAAACTCTCTTTGTAGGCTACTGTATGTTCTTTATTAAAAGTTAAAATTACATTTTAGAATTAAAATATTTTCTTCAATATATACTGAGTAATGGTTTGTAGCATATGAATTACTAATTGAAAACTCAATAATTGTGATTTTGTTTTGTTTCTTGTGTCCCTAAAAAGATTTCTGAGCAATTATATCCCGACATCTTTCATCATAAAGACACCAGCCAGCGTTTTAATTTGCGATTTCAGAGGCAGCATTTATAAACCTTTTGGTATTCCTTGGTTAATCCAGTTCGGTTAGCACCGGGGTTTTACTGTATCAATGGAATCTTCTAAATAATTTTTTTTTCTCTCAAATTCCTACTACTACATCCCTAAATTCATTAGTTGCTCCACTTTGTTGGAATCAAATTTAATTGAATGAATCTATTACTTGAATTATTAAGTTCTAAACACGTTAATATCATTGAGTGTACAAAACACTCAAATATCAAAAATTGAAAAAATTGCCAAAAATTGGAAATTTCTAGCACATCAAGAAGAGACCGAAAATCCTGATCACATAATCCATTGAAAACATTAAAACAAATCAAGTTTTGATAAAATTGTGTTAAAATTGTTGTGTATGACAAACATTCCTCAAATATGGAAGTGATAAAATAATAAAAAAAAGTTTTAAAAATATTATTCTATTTGATATGCTTAAAAGTGGGAAATATTTAAGTCAAAAAAATCTAGGGGATCAAAGCAAGAGTGAAATCTCGGCGTACCTCAAGTGAATTTGAAATTAAATCGCATTTCAATAAATTTAGCAAAACAATTCTAAAAGACATTTTTATAAGTGTGCTAAGCAAAAAGTATATTTTTTTTATTTTATTCCTTAATTTGTCATTCATTATTTTAGATATTATTTAATCTATAAAACCCAATTTTATCAAATTTCCTTACAAGTAGAGTCAGTAACATGCAATCAGTATTTGGTTAAATTATTCTATTAATTGGTCTTTTAAGTACTGATAATATTGAAATAATATTCTGTGCTATCGAAAAACGCAAAATGTTCAAAATTTCAAACTCTAGCACATCAGGAATAGAGTGAAACTCGATTACAAAATTCCATCTTTCCGAGACAAGAAAGAAGCAATTAAATAAAAGTGTTTAATTTTTAATTAAAATTGGTGAATAAATTTATTAAAAAAGTGTTTAAAAATTTGAATAAACGTTGAGGCATTTTTTTTCTATCATTGTTTGTAGCTTAACTGCCAAATCGTATTGTTTTCGCGTGTTTCACAGTTACGTTGTTGTTTCGACCCACACATTTTGATTTAAAAAATACTTCATAATTTTTAATGCATTACTGAAAGCACTAGTTTTAAAAAGTATTTGCTTTACTATTTTCTATTTTTTAATAAATATCATATTCAGAATCCATTATTACAAATATTATGGAATAATGTAATCAAATTCTCAAATTCACCACCTCAGACATCGCCTCATATGGAATCAAAATTTATTAATCGATTCAATGATACTAAATTTAGTCCGTTTGGAAACGCGAGAAGATCTAATTACAAAATTCTCCTTTATAAGAACAAAACAATTTCATTTAAAAAAAAGTGTTAAAATTAATATCACTCAATCTGCAGAGACTACATCCTATGCCCACTAATTGTGAAAATCACAAAAGATCTTTCCAAGTCTTTTTTTCCTTCTCACCCCGCCTAAAATGTTTTCCTTGATTTTATCTTTAAAACATTTTTTTCTATAATTTCAGATAAGGAAAATTTTCCGTTTATAATGAAATATTAAGATTTTTTCTCTAAATTATGTTTCATTTACTATGCATAAATTATTCAGAATAATTTTTTTCATTATCATAATAAAAAAAATAAACCTACTTCCTTCCCATTTCGAATATTTTACTAGACGCTGTCTCGAATATAATACTGATTCTCTCTTGAAGAATTAACTGAAATAATTTTATACAGTTACGCGAATTTTCCTTCGATAAACTCAGAATGACATTTTATTTCGTATATATGAAATTTACAAGATAAATTACGGTAATCGTGTTAGAAAATTCAACCTCCTATTTTTATGAATTACCCAATTTTAGGCCTACCTAAGTCCGAAAGGAGACATGAAATTCCCTGGTCTCGTCTGTCATTTTGTCCGTGAATGGGATAACAAAAAAGCAATGAGTCAGGCAGACGAAATTTGAGTAGTGGTATTTACACACAATGTGGCTATACATGTTGTTCAAAATTATAAGAACGTTAGTAAAAAATTTTGCACCTTATTATAGAAAATGAATTTATTTATACCCTCAAGTATATTAATTTTACATTAATCCATCTCATCTCACTAGGAGAAAGCCTCAAATAATCAAACTTACAGCAGAAATGTCAGAGTAGGAACATTTTCATATAACTTTAAAAATATGTGATGCTCAAAAATTATTCTCGAAAGGTCAAAATATTTAAAAAAGAAAATATAACATAACAATTTTAAAATAAAAATATCAGTGTTTACTGTCTATCTCGACCTCCTTGACCTCGAATCATCTTACAGTCTTTGATTCAGGACATCAACCAAGTTCCCTGCGCTGCCTCCTGGATGATACTGCATCAATCATCTTTCATCATCTCAAAAAAAACTGATATTTATATTTTCTTCTCTTTAAAAAAGGCAATTTCTGATTCAAAAAACTGACTATAAATTTTAGGATGGGATTAAGGTCCAGGATTATGTGGTGTCACCCAATATCTTACAATTGGAGAATTAGTGCCTTGGCCAATTTTTGAAGTGGTGTTTTGGGTCAGTATCTCAGTGAAAAGATATACAGTCGACCCATGCTGAAATTTCGGGTGGACTTCTCCAAGGTTTTGGACAGGTAATTAAGTTCTTGTAGTCATTTTTACCGTGATCATCAATTCTCCAACACTTTAGAGGGAAGACATCCCCATACCATCATATTTCCACCTTCATGTTTTACTCTATGTAGGATATTATGATTCTTATTGTCAGGTGAGTAAAGTCTGTAAAGTTAAAGAGTTTACATCAGTTTAAGCGCCTAATCTTATGGTCGCCACACTCATTTACACCTTTTTGACAAAAAAGTTTCATATTTGTTTTCCGTCTGACCATAAAACACAGTCCCAGAATTGAAAATCCTTCGAAATTTGATCTTTTGTAAAGTCAAGCGCTTTGCCATATTCCGATTTGAGATTTATGGTCGTTTTCTTTGGATACAGATGATCAACCCTGAGTTCTTGATTCTAAGGCGAACTGTTAGAGCTGACACATTCAATTTCAAGCCTTCCACGATTTCCCTTGATATATCGCTCTTTTTTTGTGTCATTCTTACAAGCATAGTCTCCTCTAGCATTTGTTTTCTGTTTTCTGTCTCGCTAACTAAAGTGTGAGCGAAAATGGATGGAAATCGAGAGTGATTGATTTTCCATTTATGGCATGATTATTATTCGAATAAACTAATTGAATCGGGCAGTTATCTGTTAATATATTATTCATCGACTGAAATAATCCATTACTCCAATTCTATACTGCAATATTTAGTAATCAGTTCAAATGAAAACCCAACTTTCTCACTAATCACTAAAGTAAGAACTTCTTAAGAAATTGTTTTCTTTTCCTCAAACTACAATTGCAACGTTAATGAACAGAGCTACCTAGATCTTTTGATTTGCATTTCTTTTCATACTTCCCTATGGGAATTTGGTTAGATTTTGTGTTTCCTCTCTCTTAACAATTACTACTTTGAATTGTTAATTACCCTATATTGTAATATGCGATGTGAAACGTACACTCGATCCAGATAAAATTAAGCACACCCAATCTAAGATTAATACACTTTAATAAAAATGACTAGAATAAAAATAAATACATATAAAAAATATGTTCTTGTTGACTTACCCGTAATTAGCAAAGTGTATACAGATATCCGGCAATTTAATACTCAAACGCGTTTCAGTTAGTGGATAATTCCTGGGTTCTCTGACTGGTCGACCGAAAACGAACTCAACTTCGTCAAAATCCGTGGTTCCCATCCAAGGTGCCCATTCGCTGCTACTTGGACGATTTACAAAGAAGTAAAAGTAAACATGGTTCCCCTTTTCAGCATAGCTTTCAGCAAAGTACACAGTATGGCACAAAATGGTGTAGTCCCCAGAAGCAGTATAGACTTGTCGCCGGATGAGATCGAGATCATCACCCGGCACATCACCCAGGTAATAATTTACATACATTTCTGGATCAGTGAAGTTTTTGAAATATCCTCTGATCATGTCTTCACCTTGGGTCTTGTTGATCTTAGTATCCTTTTCGTCAAAAAATCCAAATATTTGTGGATTTCTAAGTGGTTATGTGGAAAGATCCTTTGTTCTTAACGTTGCAATGAGGAGTGGAACATCATGGAATTTACCGTTGCGAATGTCGTCTGCAGCATTCTTTGGTAGAATTCCGTCACCGTATTGAGGAATGAACGACAGAAAGTCATGCGGAATAATTCTCCATAGAACTTTTGTAATATATGTATCCTTTTTCTCTAAATTTGGGAGAAAAATAAGTATGTAATCAAATTCATGGAAATACGAGCAATAATGTTGAGAATGTTTAACTCTTTCAAGAGTGCACTATATTTTCTAAAAATCATTCCTTTGTACAACAAGGTAGTAGAGATGCATAAAAAATATCAACGAGTAAGTGTCGTATAAGTAAGTGTCGTATATAGATTGTAATAGTAAAATATAGATATCATGTAATTGTAAAATAGTAATGTAGTAGTAGTAAATATATATAATACTCACCACACATCAGATATGAAACAGTCAAAGAATTTTAGATGCAATTCTAATCGTACAAGATACAATGAAACGCTATAAATAGACATCTTTAAAATAACCAGTGATTTTAAAGTTGTGTTTGTATGGAGGATGCTCGGTTTCATAATTCCATTTTATAAGTTTAAAAAAATAGGTGGAAATAATTAAAAGAAAAAAAATGAGAAATCTCTGATCATTCTAACCGAAATAGGAAAAGATGTTTATCCTAATTGATTTGTGCAGTATTTATAAGGTTTTAAATGAACAAAACGGCGTTGCATTTACAACTTAAAATCATACATTTGCAAATGTTTATATTTTATGCTATAAAATAAATTTTGGAAAACGCAACTCTCAAGAAAACCCCTCAATACTTCAATTTGCATCCTGTGCCATTTTGAAAACTTGAATTATTGTAATTCTGAAACATGAATGCGTGAAAAGTGTAAGAGACTTGTGTAAACATTTTGTCTTGACTCTTTTAAACATATTTGACAAAAAATTTGAAATTGTATTTCAATCATTTGCATTATTTTTCTGAAATTTATCAAATGTGAACATGTCTCTGAACAGTACAATGAACATGTTATAATTATATTGGAATTTACCCTTACTTCTTAAATAACTCACGACATTTTCCGGGTCATTTTCAATTTTTTGTTGATCTGTTGCACATCCAACTGCCCTTGCTATCCGCTGGCTGAGATTCAACTTGGGCTCTTTTTTTGGTCGTAGTTGAGGAAAGTGGCCGATGCACTCTCCAAGACGGGTCTACTGGTTACTACTAGATGGGTCTACTCCAAGGCCTGTTCCAGAGGTGAGACGCAGAGTAAGTTGACGGCCAAAGAACCTGCATTTTGCCCGTGAATGGTGATTCTATTCTTATCACCTCTTCCTCCATCCTTCTCTCACCTCCGAAGAACTCTGTGTTGTCATGCACCCACTGAAGGGCCATTACCATGTCATATAGTCCTGTAAATTAGAAAGAGGAACATTAGTTAAAAGATTAAGAAATTTCCATTCTGTTTGCTTTGTTAACTAAACTTTGTACATTTATATTGAGTAAAACTTTCATTTCCATAGATAATAAAGCTCTAAATACTTCAACATTTATATTGGAATACTTTCGTTTCCAAAGATAATAAGACTCTAAATACTTAATTGTATAATTTGATCAAACAATGATGAAGTGCTTTACTTATATTTAAAATAAATAATAGACCCGAGTTTTGACATGCGAACATAAAATGTTTAGAAACTGCTTTAAATATTCAAATTTTAAACGATGTCGTCGTTTATTTTATGAAACCATCAGCAACATGCTGTTTGAAAAGTTAATCACTTAGATTCAAATTGCTTAAGCCTTCATGGATCGTCAAATATTATTGGTAGAACTGAAATTGCGTAATATTTTCCGTCTTGTTGAGTTGAAATTATTTGACCACCAATGTATTCCATACCACATTCCTACCAATGGGTGCTAACCAACGAATAGCAAACTGAATTGGTAACGTGTAATATTTAGATTCCATTCAGCTCCCAAGCTTAAATAATATAACGTTCTGATGCCATACCTCCATCAGCTAATTCCAAAAAGGCTGCTGTACACACTAACACTTGGACAAATGTAGAAAGGTTTTGTCTTCTGGCAAATCCACTGCTAATGTCAACTAATATAAGGCTGATTTTATTTTGATATTCGTCGCTCATTGATGAATATCCAGGTCCCTACTTTCCTTTAGTCCATAAAAACTATTTTTGGAATTACATCTGTGTGTCTATCTTCCTTTTACTCAAAAACAGAATCAGCTACTTCAAAGAAATTCGTTATAGGAACTAACTCAAATATCTGGATCAAATCTGATTAACATCCGTGATCGGGAAGTCTGTCTAACCATCCGTGTACAGTTGAACATGATAATTCAAACAGCTCGCTGAATGAATTTTACAAAAAATTTTATCACCAAAATTGTAGACTAAATTCGGGCCAAATCAGGTTACAGGAAAGTTGTCTATCAGTTTGTCTATTCGTACGTACGTGAAAGTGATAAGTCAAAAACGCAACAAGCTAGGATGATAATCTGTAATGTATGATCCGGACACAAAAATTCGTGATCTGTGTCAAGTTTTACAAACACTTAGTGAAAGAAATGAGGTCCAAAATGCATGCTTGATTCTCTTAAATACTGTACGAAACTGAACACTTTACGCTTCATATTGTCTGAGTGTGAGATAAAATCAAGGAGGGAATATTCCGTATGATTTTTCTTAGGTTATGCATGTCGCAGTATTCCAATGTCAATATCTTGTGATAATCCCGATCAATGGAAAAAAGATATGCTGTAAATTGATAATCTTAAGAACGATTCCGCTCACACAATAAACCACTGGTGGATTCCGACTGCACTAATATCATGGTAAGAACAAAATCTCCATTTTAACATAACGAGATTCCAATCACCTATTCATAAAATGGGCAGTATGAACTCCGGACCGTTTCGTTACCATTTGACTCATTAAAAAAAGGATATTAAATAAATTTTTAACCTCTGGCTTTCAAATTTGTCGTTCCCTGCAGATACAAGCAATATAACAAAAGATGAAGATTTTGTCTGAGAAATGATTATTCAACGGAATCCTAGTCCAAGATGGCCGTAGTCCAGAATTTTATTTCAAAAATGTCTTAGTTTTAAAAGAAGAATTTTGAGCGTAAGCAATAAAATTTCTGAACTATTTTAACGATGTACACAATGAAGTTTTTTAAAAGAGCTTAATGCCAACATTTTGAGACAGTCAATTAAGAACAGTTGCGAGAATGTTTAAATTGTGATATGTGAAACTTACCGGCATTTCCAGGAGCGTCTTCTGAGTCAGAAATGAGGAATCCAAGCAACCACATAGATAAGGGTAAGAGGAACATTGTACTCATTGACACTTTTGCTCTATGGGGAGCGTATAAAAATTTAATTTCCTTAACTTTTTATTTTCAACTTCCACTGAAGCCAAAGTGTTTTCACACAAATTCCTACCTTATTTGATGAAACTTTGTAATTGGAAGTAAATGTCTTGGTGCAATATTTAAGGGAATAAATGCTTGTTACACTTTTTGGGACACCCTGTATTGGTAATTGATTTTACCGCTTGAAAGAGGTGTGCCAACAGCAACTAAGAATTCTTGTTCTTTGTAACTAACAACGGCAGGCGAAGTTCTGTATAAATCATCTGGCCAGAATCATTTTATCATTTGTTTTTGGAAATCGTGTAATAATACAATTTGCTTTCTTAAATTGTGAAATATATGAAATTGTGTAATAATACCATTTGTTTTTGAGATTGTGCAGTAATACCATTTGGTTTATGAAATTGGGTAATAATACCAATTGTTTTTGAGATTGTGCAGTAATACCATTTGTTTGTTTGTTTTTTGAAATTGTGAAATAATATCATTTGTTTCTTTGAAATTGTGTTACAATATCAGTTTGCAATTACAGACTTTGACTGATATTACAGACATGAATTCGGTTGTTGAATTATATTGAACAAAATGGATTCAGAAAGAAATCATTCTTTTTATAAATTCAGTAGAGAAAAATACAATGTTATAGACGAAAATTTTACACCGTAGATATTACAAAATTCATATAATTACATTTTTTGAAAAGCGTTCTCAGATCTATAAAATTGTTTTTCCATAAATGGAAGCAAGCAGTTTTAATGGAATGCTGTACTGAATTTGTCTTTCAACTTAATACATTTAGCAAACACTGGTATTTCATTAAACAATCTAGTCTTTCTCTGTGTATCTTAACTTGAAAGAAAAGAGCTTGATATGTATGAAATTCGGCATGTGGTATGCAGTATTAACCCTCTTTTACACTTTTCAAGACACCAGAGGAAAAAATATTGTAAACCGGAAGGAAATGTAAATCACAGGAAACCACTTACATGGGTAAAACCGCTCTGGAAAACTGAGCTCAGTGTTTAGAAAAAAGCGTTGTTAACGACGGGCACATAAATGCTGGGTATTACTTTATATTATTTATTCGGCGATGCAGTTTGATTACATGCCATTCTTACATGATTACATTCTGTTGATTTTCAGAAGTCTTTAAAAAGCTATTTTAGTTACAGTCATAGTAACTCCCACATAAATAAATGTATTTAAAGCTTTCAGTAGGAGTGGGAACTAGTGTGTAAATAAAGACAATAACATAAAACTTATTTATTTTGATGGAACGTGAATGGTTCCCACAAATAAATAAATGCAATAATAAAAAGGAATTTAATATTTTCATTCAGCATATTAAGGAAACGAGTATTTATAATAAACTTTTGTGGATAAGATCCTTTTAGCGTAGTTTCGTAGCAGAGTTAAGAAAATTGAATTTATTTTTAGAAAAAGTGCATCTTTCGATTAACAGATATGGTAAAAAATTTGGTTGTCTGTATGAAAACAAACGTGTCTCAATTTTTTTTAATATTTAAATCGCTGATGTGTAGTTAAATCTGATCTTTGTTTGCTATAACACTAAAAAAACGCTTAGATTTCATATAACCAGTAATAAAATGAAATATAATTGAACGTTAATATAGCAATGAGTTTTATTTTTATATTTTCTGTTCTAGAGAATATGATTAAACTACAAAAATGAATGACAAGACATTATGTACCTTTTGTGAGGATAAGTTATTTTATTTTTTCCAACAATTAATGCAGTTGGAAAATATTGGATGCAGGCTTTAAGTTGCATTGAAGTTCGGGTAGATGGCAGCACTATTATTGAACGAACGAAACATGAATAATAGAGGTTAACAAAAATTAATTTTTTGTTTGGTGCGTGGAATTTTTATAACTGATTTTCACTATATTTCATGTGCCGGTTTCAAATATGAAACAGTTTTTCTATCAGCTCTGCTTTTTGAGATTCAGTGTAATTAAATTATAGAATATTTTAAACTTTAAATAAGTTATTCCTTAAACCAGAGGTTTCCAACCTGTGGTAAGCGAAGGACCAGTTGGAGGAACACGAATTCAAAGTCGGTAATGGCGGATACATGAAAACATAAGGGATTAAAAAAGTTATAGAATCTTGTTTCCTAAACCAGCGGGAGTGGCCTCCCCAAAACTTTCTCTCCTACGAATAACACGGGTAAGGGGGGAAAATACACCTCTCGGCGGAAAACTTGCGGTATTCCCTAAGGTGGGGAAAACACTCGCTCCAGCGTTCGCAGCTTCTTACTTTCTCGTATACGAAGTATACAAAGAGAAAGTATTGTAATCGTCAAAAAATTCAAACTCGAGATTTTGACGAATCTCCACGTTTTAGACCTCCCTGAGTCAGAAAACTTAATTTTGGAATTATGTCTGTTTGTGTGTCTATGAACACAATAATTCGAAAACTATGAGAGCTACGGGGATGAAATATGATATGTGACCTTGACACATCATTTGTAGTTTTTTATCAAATTTTGGACAAAATCCGTTTTCGGGAAGTCTATCTGCCTCTCCGCGCTCATGTGAACACTATAACTCAAAAACCTGAATAGTTAGATGGATAAAATTTGTTACACAGTTTTATCATCATGAATGTAGGTCCGTATAAAAGTTGGGGCCAAATCCTTCAAAGGGTTGACTGTCTGTTGGTCTGTAAAATTGCAAACTTGTGAACACAATAACTCTTTAAAATAATGACTTAGAAGGATAAATAATGACTTATGAACTTTGGTATTTGGCCTTCTAACCTTAATTGTAGATTTGTGTCCAATTTTTGTTTCAATCCGTCAAAAAAAGTTGCTCAAATTGCATATTTGGTTCAAAATGCACATTGCGTTTTGCTTATTTTACTCGAGTTAGTGTGGTTGGCTTTTGACCTTGGCGGTCTACGAAGGAAATTGTTGCAAGCCGCAAACACGCGCTTCGGAAATTATGGCAAGGCCCTGAAACGACACTTCTTTCTCACATTCTCCAGATGGACGCCTGTGATTAACCAGAGGTATGGTGAAATCTTGTGTGTTATCTGTAGTAAGATTTCGTACTCGAAAACGTTAAATTAAGTTGTGGTACCTCAGCGCGCGTAAAAATTGCGAACGTACGCAATTGTTTTTGCAAAATATTAAGTTTTTGGGAATTCATAAATTTTTTAAGTTTCATTGTAAATCACCATTCATAATTTTTTCTCAAAATAACCAAGCATTGTGTAAATGCCCCAAAAATATATACCTACCTACTGGGTATTTACCCACCCCACATTACCTGTTGTATGCAAGAAAGTTTCGGGGAGGCCACACCCGCTGGTTACTTTCTCGTATACGAAGTATACAAAGAGAAAGTATTGTAATCGTCAAAAAATTCGAACTCGAGATTTTGACGAATCTCCACGTTTTAGACCTCTCTGAGTCAGAAAACCCAATTTTGGAATTATGTCTGTCTGTGTGTCTGTGAACACTATACCTCGAAAACTATTAGAGCTACGGGGATGAAATCTAATATGTGATATTGGCACATCATTTGTATGTTTCTATCAAATTTTGGACAAAATCCGTCTACGGGAAGTCTATCTGTCCACTTTCATGTGAACACTATAACTCAGAAACTTGAATAGTTAGATGAATAAAATTTGGCACACAGTTTTATCATCGTGAATGTAGGTCCGTATAAAAGTTTGGGCCAAATCCGTAAAAGGGTTGACTGTCTGTTGGTCTGTATAATTGCAAACTTGTGAACACAATAACTCTTAAAAATAATGACTTAGATATATGAAATTTGGTATGTGACCTTCTAACCTTAATTGTAGATTTGTGTCCAATTTTTGTTTCAATCGGTCGAAAAAAGGCTTTCGAATTGCAAATTTCGTTTTCTTTATCTTACACCCAGCCCTATTGGTAATCACGCCGGCTTCCGCGTTGAACGGCCTTCGGGAATCGTGGTATGACATTTCGCTTATTTTTTTTCTCCTCTGCGTTAGGGGTTCTTTTTCGCTTTACTGCATTTTAGCTTATTTTTTCTCTACATGTGTTAGGAGTATACGAGAAAGTTTAGGGAGACCACTCCCGCTGGGTTTTTTTCAGTAGAATGGAGAAAAAGCGTTTCAATGCCTTTTTTCCGACCGATTTAAACGAAAATTGGAGAAAAATCTACAATTAGGGTTTCAAGTCTACATACGAAACTTCATTTATCAAAGTCATTTTTTAGAGAAGTTATTGCGTTCAAAAGTATGCGATTATATAGACAGACAGATAGTCAACAATTTGACGGATTTCGTCCAAAATTTCATACAAGCCTACATTCCGGATGATAAAAATGTGTGCCAAATTTTATCCACCTAGCTATTTAAGTTTGTGATCTATGACGTTCACATTAACACGGACAAACATACATACAGACTGCCCGTGGACGGATTTTGTCCAAAATTTGATAGAAACCTACAAATTATGTGTAAAGATCACATACCAAATTACATCCCCGTAGCTCTAACAGTTTTCGAGTTATCGTGTTCACAGATAGACACACAGACATAATTCTAAAGTTGTGTTTTTCGGATCCAGGGAGGTCTAATACGTGGAGATTTGTCAAAATCTCCAGTTCGAATTTTTTGACGATTACAATACTTTCTCTTTGTATATTTCGTATACGAGAAAGTAAAAAGTGAAAGTTCTGCGAATCTTAAAGCTTGCGCTCAAAATGAGAAAAAAGAAAGCAAAAGGAAATCTGGTGATTGCTTGATATTTGATCTTCACCAGCCCCAATTATGCACGAATCTTCAATGTCTTCGCAAAAGCTGTAGCTTCACTAGGAGCCACTGTTGTATGCTTTTTATTTTTGTTCTTCTAACATATGGAAGTTGTTGTTTTGACTTTTTTAATTTAAGCGCGATTAAACGCAGGCATCACTAATTGCGCGATTGGATGGATTGCGAATAACGAATGTTCATATAAATTTAAAATCAAAAATAAATCCTGAAAATGTTATTGATTCGAGCCATTTGACTACCTAAGCTTACTTGGCTTACCTAAGCTTACTCGGCTTACCTAAGCTTACTCGGCTTATCTAAGCTTACCGTGGAGAGGAGGATATGACAATAGCGGTGGGCGAAACTAAACAAGCCATTCAAGTGGTACGCGAAGGGAAAAGTGTTGGGAACCCTTGCTTCAAACAGACGAATCACAGAAAAAGAGTAAAAAAACAACAACAACGAATGAATATTAGCATCTCCTCTTACACTGGAAGACGTGTGGAGAATGAAAGAAGAATATGGTACTATAGTTTTGATCATGGAGAAGACAAGTTTCACGAACATTAATGGGTAATTTGTGTCGACTTAAAATCGGTTAACTTTCTTTTTGGTCATCAAGTGATCCACACAAAATATCCTTGCTTCTTGTGCCTGTGGAATACCAGATCTAAACAAGACCGCGGGATAAAAAGGAGTGATTTATATGAGAGAGTATGATTGTTGGCAGGGAGTCATTCACAGCGAAGATAGTTGCGTATTCTCAAAGTTTACATAGCTGTCCATTGCAAATACACCAAAATTACCAAATTATAAATAGGCAAAACATTTCTAAAGTTTTTTAAACTTTGATAAAATATTCCTTTGTCCTCATGGAAATGAATAAAAATTCCCGTCCTTGAGGGAGAGCTTCCCCCTAATCCCAACCTTGAATTTGCAAAAACGGTGAAAGCGTTATAAAAACAAATAACAATGTTTACTTTTATAACTGCTATAAATTATTATTTTTCTAGATAATCTTATTATATGTTACCCCTCATTGGTCATGGTTTTCTTAAAAGTGTTATTTTTGTGAAAAATAGCGGACGAAAGTAAATCGCAGAATTGTAATTGTTTCTTATATTCCATTGCAATCAGAAAAAACAGGAGAAAAATATATAAAGTCTTTAACTTGGTTAAACACTTCTTAGGTCTCCAGGAAATGAAGACCGAAAAGTTCCCTTCCTTGAGAAGAGGGGGGGGGGGAGGGCTTCCCTTTAAAATTTCAAAAATGTCAAATCGCGAAAATGTTGTATTTTGACAAGGTTACTTGAGAGAGTATATTGCTTACAAGAAAAGCTATAACCAGGAATTTTTTCAAATATAGATAATTAAGTTTTCTATTTAAAAATTCATTATTGATTTTACTTTTTCTGTTGAGTTTTGTATACTTTCGCGGGAATCAGTGAAAAAATATCTCTGGTGATTTCAGGTCTTAGAAATGAATAATGTTTGTAGAAAAATTAAGATTGGATAATGAAGTGTGCGAAGAAGTGTTTCTTAATTATTGCCATAATTGATTTTCATTCCACTTTTCTTCAAGAGTTAATTCTTATTATTAAAAATTACAAAAACAAAATATTTTTTTAAAAAGCATGGAATGGAAAAAATCATTGAGATATATAGTTTTACTTCAAAATCAGGATCCTAACAGTGATTCTAGTCGAGCTGATGACAAACTACAGTTGACATTTGACTAATTAGCCTTCGTACTATCTGGTCTAATTTATAGAATTCATTCTCGTTATTTGTAACAAAAATGAAGAATAATTTACTTACGGCTAAAAAAAGAGACGCAGTTATCTATCAAGAACTTCACTAGAAAATAAAAACCTAAGTATTGACTCCTATATCTAAGGTCTACCTTTTCATAATAGTGTAATAATTTATTTATGAACAGTGTAACGATCCCATTGGACGATTGCAGCGCCACCTCCCTTGCTGAGTATATTTGCCATGATATTCATCAGTTGGACGATGGACATTACCCTGTGTGGGATTGAGTTATCCCCCCCTCCGTTTGTAACATTAATTATAACTATTTTTATTTACTGTAAATATTAATTTTGTGTAATGTGAAGTGTCTTTTGTGTAGTGACTGTTTATTTGTTAATTAAAAATAGTTTAAAAGTAACTTTGTTTTCCCCAAATTAATTTTGTCTTTGTTTATTTAATTTTTTTTCATAAAATTCTTTTCTTTTAGAGCTAGCCGAAATTTTTAAATAGTTGCTACAACAGTAAACTAAGTTTAAATAATTTTTGGTAAGAATTTTTTAGGTTTTTTTTATTTTAAAAGTGTATGTGTATTATCAATTTCTGAAAAAAAATAAATTTCCAGTCGAAAAAAAACTATTAAAATTCCACGTCTATATGAATTAGTTGTATTACCGACGTAGTATTATAGTCTTCTAAGCAGAAAATTCCTTTATTAACCCATTAACGCCCAGCGTCCTCATTTCAGGACAGTGAATAAAATTGTGTGTAGAACTGTTTTTATTTTTTGAAAAGGTTTTTTGCTTTTAAAAATGGTAGATTAAATTACGATGAACATTCCTTCGAATTTCCATGCAGCTGCTACTGTTTATAGTTTCGTGATTTGCATCATCGCATTTTCAAACCTTGCAGATGCATTTTGTTTCCGCACAGCTGCATCAACCAAAAACAAGAAGATTAATTAAATCTATTATAATATTTTATTTTAGAGTACTATGTTAACATATGATAGTAAATTATTTTGTAATTTTCAAATTTTCCTTTTCAAAAATGATGTTATATAATGCTGTCGTCAATTGAGGACGCTGATCGTTGCAGCTAACTTGATTCAAATTTTAAGAATCATTTATTTCTTCACATTTTGTGCGTAATGATTGAATAAAAAATTAGTTTAACTTTTTTAAAGCAAATATTCATATTTTACCTTAATTTTAGGAAAATATAGTGTAATAACTAAGTCTCGTAACTATTTTAGGAATGATGAAACTCGAAAATATTTGTTTTTAGAACAAATTGAAACGGATATTATTGCAATTACACTGGGATTTGACGAGTTAACCGATTAAAAATATTTTGATAATGAACGTGCAACTATTCCTGCAATGTTTGATATAGCAGGTATAGCTGAAATCAAAATTTCGGTTAGATTAATGAATATCAGTTGGATCAAGATAGTATCGAGTTGGATCAAGAATATGTAGACCCACCTCCATCAGAAATAAAATGGAAACGGAAAATGGCAAAAGTTAAATAGTCAAACGTTGATCCTGAATATTGAAAATTCAATGAAGAAATAAGGATAAATAAAATTTCGGAAGTCCCTTAAAGAAATGCGCCAGTTAAGCTTAACAGAAATGTTTGAAAAATTTTTCGTTCTGGAAGTATATGATCTTATTCTAAATGACAAGCTTAGAAATTATGCTGAAGTAATAGGTACTCCATATTACACTTTATATAAAAATGATAATGATATTTAAGTATTTAAATGTATTTCATGAATGTTAGGCATTTTTAAGCATTTTATTAATGTATCGTGTTCTTCGATTCAGTAACTTTTTGTTAAATTTGTCCAGTTTATCTATCGTTTCTATTAGCAAAAAATTAAAATTTTAACACTAAAAATAAAATAAATAGTCTATATTTTTGATGAATATTAAAAAATGAAATAATTTAAATCAAACTTGCCTAAAAATTTAATAAAATATTTTGACTAGGCCTTTATTGCATTTTTTATATGTTGTATCAAAGCTTATTCACTTGACTAACAAGACTAACTTTTTATCACTGGAACGCCCAGCGTTCTCGTATGAGGACGGGCTGTAATTTCAAAATTAACAAAACAATTACTTGAATTTTACAATTTTTACTCTAAGTAGTCCATAATAACTTAGATTTAAGGTAGTCATAAAAATATATTCAGCAGAATTAATTCAGAGGTTAACGGGTTAAGAAGCGTTATCAATACAGGGGTTGCATTTAAAATATACAGAAGCATCGATATTCCAAAAATTCAGGTAATCCAGGTTTTGTGATTCGGAGCTTGAAATTGCAAATTTTAATTTATTGGATCAAAAAATGTGGATTAATGAAGTTCTACTAACATCTATGTAAAATGTTTATAATGTGAATTCATTAAATTTGAAAATGTGATTTTGGTATTTTTAAGAGCCAATATATATATTTTTTCTGAGTATGTTACTGCAAAATTAATTTTTATTGCTAAAATAGAATGTATAACGTGTTATTGACTGTTTAGAAAAATAATTTTCCATAAATATCAAAATGAATGTAATTATTGGTTTTAGAATCATAAAACTTTTCAATTCATTGCGATAGTTGAATTTATTTGAGATAGAATACAAACACTTCCGTTCCAATGACTTATTCATATAGAATGATTTCTTTTTATGCACTTTAGAGTGTTTTACCAAGGGTTCCAATCAAAATTCCATGCGTCAATAAAGTACCAAAACTTGCAATCAGGAGTGACCGATTAAACACATAGATTTTCCATACTGTTAATTTGTTTTCCTGTAGCATTTCTCTTTGTAAATCTAATTTTAATTCTTTTTCATATTTCAGAATTTGATACATCAAGCGCTGTCCAACACTTGTATTGCTTTCGTTCGCGAGGATTGCAAAGATCATCGTTAGCAACAAAGGCATTAAACACTGGACACTATAACAAATCAGCTGTGGGAAATTCTTCTCAAAAATACTCACATCAAATGCCAAAGTGTAACCAGCTCTAAATAACTCAATGAAATTTATCAGCAATGACAAAAACACTGTAAACGAAAAGGATTCATCCAAGCTACAGTTTAATGTTGAAACTTCCATATAGCTATACAGGATCTTCTTCAAACCTCTGCAAACGCCATTTTCACCGAGTTCTTCGAGCAGGTGTTCAAATAAATGTCTGACGTGTATGCAAACTAAACAGTAATACACGACAAAGAGGAAAATGAAGATTGAGGCAGTGGTATAATTTAAAAATCTTAGAGATTGAAACATCAATAAGCATTGGGTCGGATTTGAATATAAAATTTGCATAACTGAATTTTTTTTACAGAAATTTTGATTCGCCATATTAAGAGTACTTTCTGTTAGGAACCGAAATACAAAATTTATATATACATTTATCGTCACAACAAAAAGCAAGAAACCGATAAATAGGTAGCTTTTTGTTCTAAAAGGGCATTCTGGTTGTTTTTTATACAATTTGTCTAAATTTGTTGTAATTTGTAATATTGCTCGGCGGTTTTTAAATATTGAAACTGAAAGAATAGCTCTCAACAGTGTCATAAACAGACGGGAAATAAATCCTATTTTGTCCGGGAAGATCAAGAGCCACAATAACACTACCAAAAGTTCCCAAAAATGCAAGAAAGCAAAAATGAATTTTAGAAACTTTTTTAAATATAAAATCAATAAATGTTTTATTTTTTCTATCCTGGAAAAGCTTACTTCATTCAAAGTTTCTTCAATGCGTTCATCGTGAATTTCATTTCCAAAAACTTGAAATAATAAAAATATGTGATAAAATTCTTGCATAGCATGGCATTTTGAAAATACGAGTGCTTTCTTTTTGACCTTACGTTTGGTTTTTCTTTGCTGTGGAGGCAACTGACTTTTGCGACTTGTCACACGAAGAATTTTTATTTTATTATTTCTGCAAGCTGGCATTTTTTATTTATTCTTCATCAACTTGAAGAAATTTACCTATTTTGGTGCCGCGCTAGAGCCTGATCAATCTTCTGAACTGTGATGCCATCTAGAGGTTGGTTAATCTTTAGAACTGTGTAATTTGCATTTTTAGTTGTTCCATTTCTGGTTTTGTTTCACGATATGGCAATAAATTTCTGTCATGGATATATATATTGTTGAATTTTGTGAAATAAACTACTTGATACCTTTTTCTTTGTTTCTTCATTATGTTATTGTTTCAGTTCGTAGACGTTAATGTTTAACGTTCTGTTAGGAAGCGAAATACAAAATTTATATATACATTTATCGTCACAACATTACAAGACGTTAATGTTTAACGTTCTTGTAAATATGTTAATGTTGTGAGTGAAATATTATGAAGTCAAGTACTCTTCATTCGGCCACACTATTATCTGGCCACCTTTATTATCTGGTTCAGTATAATTTTATAAACTAGGAAATATTTGCTTTTAGTAATCGAAATATTACCATTAATATTATGCAATACAATGTGATCTTCAAGTCGGTTCCTCTCGCAGGTATATTGAAAGTAATTCGGCCTCAATGAAATTAATAGAAAAAGAATTCTAAAGACTAATTTGAACACTTCTTTTATAGAAACCTACGCGGAGTGACGGATGATATTTATTTTGCTGTCATAGAAACTATTTTATTGAATGAAAACAACTCGATTCCTTAAATTATTGACAATATTTTACGGCATTGATTTTAAGAGATGTATTATCTGAAAAAACATAAATTATCTAAAATGATAAATGATTCTCTATCCCTTTCATGCAGTTATGATTTTTACTTTTCGTTAGCAATTTTTACTTCTGTTGTCATGATTACACTTTTGAAACATCACTTACAAACTGATTTGAGATAATGACATCCCTTTCTCATTTTAAATAAATAAAAATCATGTTACGGATAAAATGTAATGTTTCAAAAAGGAGAAAAAGCTTGGCTACGTTTCTCAATACACATTATAAAAGGTAAATAACATAGAAAGCAGAAGTAATAACAGTTAGGCAAATCGTTTCGAAAACAAAAATCTGAAACCACGACATTATATTCAAAATCCTTGTTCATTTTAAATCAATAAAAAGTATATTAAGGATAAAATGTAATGTTTCAAAAAGGAGAAAAAACTTGGCTAGGTTTTTCAATACACATTATAAAAGTAGAAGTATTAACTGAGAAAGTAGAAGTAATAACAATCGGGCAAATCGTTTCGAAATATTATTCTGAAACTTCACAAAATTGTATATTCTAATAGAAAAATCAGGAAAAAGGCACAGAAAAAATTAGGAAATTATGCACAATTTACGGAATGGAATAAAATTTGAAAAGAGAATAATGCAATTATAAAACACAAATGAAATGATAAATTTCGTATCCAAATTAAATGCGCTGCTCTACTTTAGCAGAGTCATTTAAGTAAACGAATGTGATGTTATTATTTCGGAGGAATGACGGAATAACTTAATGAAACGACTGAATCATTTTAAGGTGTTCGACTACGTTCGGAGGTATTTTTTTTCAATAATGATATTTGAAGCAATATTTTTGTATTTTTATGACATTTATGTTAAAACTTAATGAATTAAATATTTTTTTTAAATATTTGAAAAATATTTAAAAATTATATTAATAGGATTTTTTTGCGCTAAATTTGACCTTTTCACAAACACTCTAGATCAAAAACAAATAACCAGAAGATAAATCCTTTAGTATTTATAATCATTCAACTATTGGCTATGTCCTGAAGCAAACGTTTTGCAACATCTCAACAAACATGTAAATTATAAGAGTTTTGGTGTTAAATGATAATTTTTTTTAGAATTTTGGCTTTTCTTCACATCTCAAAAGCTACATAACTTTTAAACGGAACATTATTGTACTTACATTTTGGTTCATTACTTAGATAGTGTCATAAATAAAATGTATGCCAAGTTCCAAGTGGATAAATTAAATTGAATTTTAGTTGCAGTGTTTAAAAAATGAAAATTTTGAAAAAATCACGTTTCGGGAAAAATTAGTTTAATGTATTTGTTGGTAATTTACAATGTGAAGAATAAAAAATATTTCTTCAATACTCCCTAGATTTGTAGGCTAGTACTTCTTTTTCACCTACTTAGTTCATTTTTTTAAATTTTCACTGATGGGAATTTTTTCTTAGTCGTTCCCTTCAGCCCAGATATGTCATTATCGTTATGTACCATTCCGACACCGTCGACAGATTTGAATATTTTTTCGGTCAACTAACTTTATTATACATGTTAGCTGATCTGGAGATAATTTTCGTGATTAATATTGGTCAAAACTACAATTTATGCATTTTTCCTACTTTTATTACCAAAATTAATATCATTAATGGAAAATCAAGATACTGCTATGATTCAAAATTACCTAAATTTGCAACAATGGCATAGAAAACAAAGAAATTCAAACTTATTATCTTCCAAAATAGTATCTGATATATGGAAAATAGTAAAAAACAAAAATAAACAATCAAATTTAAATATATTAAATAAAAGTAATGAAAAATCGTCTTTATCGTATTGTTTGCTATTCCATTTTCAGCTGTTAAGTTCTACTAAAATGTCTCTAATTTCACTTCCAATCAACATAGATGTAAATTAAAAACTGTTTTGAAATCTAAAAATAATAATTAATAATTAAAAAGATTATATTTTCAGATAAAATATAAAAAGCTGTGATTTTTGGTCTAAATTGGTTTTCTAACGTAGTCGGATACCTTAAATTAGGTGACCAACTTTTTCAAATGAAAAGGTGGACAAAAATAAATTGAAGGTAAAAAAATATCGTAAATTAAAGAAATATTCTATTCTTTGCAATAATAATACAGAACACACTATATTATATATGCATAATACAAACATTTGCAGCATAATGCATTGTACATTTTTCGAGGGAGGATACAACTTGCAAAAGGAGGACTGTCCCCCATTAAGGAGGATGGTTGGTCACCTTACTTTCTATCATAACCCATAAGAAAATCGAAAACTAATTTTTCAAAAGTCAGTTTCACTTGCATTTTATGGAAAATCAATACAGTAAATACAAAATGATCTTCATTTTGGAGGATGCCTTGCATATAACAATACTTATTTTTTATTTTTATTCATTAGAGAATGGTGCTTCTTTTCGATGGAAGAATTTTACAGACAAGTTTTATAGATGTTCAAACAGACATATAGAAACAAATTATGCACGTTTACAGATATTTGCAGTATATAGAGACAAACTGAAATGTACAAACAGAATATGTAGGAAATAGGTTCGAACAGACATCAGGCATGGTTCTAGAGTCGAAGCCGCTATCGTGCTATTTAATTTCAGCCGCCCAGTGCATTTATAAAACATTTTCGCAATTTCCTTTCTTTTTAGATAGAAGAAAACTTGACTTACGCATTTAGCTAATCAGCTATTTCATTAATTCTTCTGTAATTTTTCCGAATATAAAGAGAGTGCCATAATGAACTTAATTTTCTTGAAAACGACGTCGCTTCGTATTCTCGTAAATGCAAAATTTAGCAAAAGTATATTTCTTCAAATCACAAAGATAAATTTGAAAGATATTTATAAGAAAACAAAATATGAATAAGCATATATAGTAAAATAATTTGAAAAGTAAGCTTTTGTTATTAAATTGCGTGTTTTATCAAAAAAGTAAAATATTAAATTAGAATTACACTCCCCTCATATGTTTGTCAATAATTCCATTTAAGTTAATTTCTTCTGAAAACCATCTTAAATAGGATTTTTTTTTTATTTTATAAAAGCTTTTTTTGCCTGTTGCAACTGAGACTGGTAGGGCAAAATATATTCTTGAGGTTACAGAAAAGTTGGAAATTGATGAAATTAATTTATTTGCTTCAATAAATTCCACCTGTTTCAATGGATCAGTAATATGTTCATTAATGATTTTGTACATCATCAATTCATTATAAAACTCATCACCATCAGCATCCCAACATACTGAATTGCCATTAAAAACTTGTAATTAAATATCAAAATCTGCACAAGTTTTTTTAAATTCATCTTCGGACATATTCCTAGATTCAATTAGAAATTTAAATGATGTGCTACTTTCATTTAAGGTATTAAACCTTTCTTGAATGGAATTCAAAACAGTGTCCACTAATATTAAGTAAAATTCAACTATAAATAATAATTTTGGATCTTCGGTTTGCTCATTATTACATTCATATTCGAAAAGAATACCTTTCTTTTTGGGCCATTTAAAGGGAAATTATATATTAAAATTAGTCGCTAATGCTGTGGCAACATTAATATAAGGGAGAGTTGCTGAATTTGGACCAGATGGACATTTTTTTTAATGTGCAGTGATGTAATTTGAGAGGATGTAATTTTAAGGAGAAGTAATTTGAATGAAAAAAATAGTAGAATTTTTTGTGATTTATTTATCTACAGAACAGTACAATTAACTTGTTATTAAATACACTTTAAATTAATAAAAAAGAAACATATACATGCG
The DNA here is from genome assembly GCA_013235015.1 of Araneus ventricosus. Classification (NCBI taxonomy): domain Eukaryota; kingdom Metazoa; phylum Arthropoda; class Arachnida; order Araneae; family Araneidae; genus Araneus; species Araneus ventricosus. The sequence goes on from BGPR01002092.1 coordinate 97,365, forward strand.
ATATGTTATAGAGTATATACTTTAAAACATGCGTCGAATTATTGCACTTTTAAAGTTAAAAGCAAAAAAAATACGTGGCGTTATAATTTTCACATTACATTATAATTATCAAAATTACATGGAATTTATGATTATCTCAAACTTTGAATGAACTCTTCTCTCAAATAAATGCACCAATACACTCCCTGTCTGAAAGTTACATACAAATATATATTACCCAAGGCGAAATAGTTAAATGGTTAGTTATTTTATTGAATATTATCTGGTTTTCAAACTTATTCACATTTCAAGCGAAATGATTTTTGAGAAATATATAATAGTTTTAATGATTTCGTCAAAAGTTTATGTGACTCACACACACACACATTTAACATCGGAAGCATCATCTTTTAAAACCCTATAATCCTTGAAATTATTATCAGACCTCTATAAATAAATTCTTTTTTTGGGGGGATGGGACTAATTTCATGACTAGGAACCGATTCAACGAAAACAATTGATAGACGTATTGGAAAAATTTCGATATAGTAGCTAATTAACTATTGTTATGATTAGTTTAGGTTTAACTCAAATAGTTTATTAAATGCAATTAACCTAATTAGGAAACCCAGGTTCAACCTTTGTCTAATAATTATTTTTATTAATGCAATTAATTTAACACTCAGAATGCGACACAAAGAAAAACGATATTAATTTGAAAAATATAACATTAAACTTTATTTACAGTATAGATATTTAATTATTAATTTAGCATTAAATAAAAAAGCCCAGGAAGAGTAGGGTAACATAAAAATAATTAAAACAGTCTCTAATCAGCAGTCTGTAATTGTTTCTAGAGATACCATATAATCAAATGTGTTCCAAACTCACCAGGCGGCGTCACTCAACCTCCAGTATTCATTAAAATATAAGCACTTGTAGTTTCCAATCAAAAGTACTAATAAAACCAAGTCACTTAATTGCCTTCTTCATTCACCTTGTATGGTCTCAATAAAATCTTTTAATTTATTAGACAGCCACCGTCACTTGGACAACATCGTCTCCATCAAGGCATGCAGGGAAGTCGGCCACTTAAGGTTTCTTACAAACAAACCGCTTCGTTTCTTGTTACATTCTTCTCAGCTCTCTTTTTTCTTATCTCCATCCCTTAATATATCTCGGGGTCCAATCTCCGTCCTTTGCCTTGCTGAAGGGCCGGGGGGGAGGGGGTCTCTGGATTGTTCTCGACATTTCTAGAATTCAGGGGATACGTAGCTTTACTCGCGAGTAATAGAGGGTGGTGTCTTGATTCTTCTCGATCTATCTAGAGTTCAAGGGTGGCGCTGCCTCTACTTAGCGACGTTATTCGTCACCATTCTGGAAATTACTATTCCAGAGAATTCTCAAGTTCACTATGTGATTCACTGTGTTCTAATTCAAGCAAGATGTTAATTAACACAACACTATGTTAATTAACTCGGTTAATCAGTTTGTCTATTTGAATAAACCTGTCTCCTCAACTCATTTCAATCGACATTAGTTTTAAAAGATGCAATAACAAATATTCGAGTTATATAAGTGTCCTATTTCTTTTGTTGAGGGCTGCAGCAGAAAAAGAGATATTTTTTATTTCTTGAAAACTCTACATTTCTATTATTTAAACAATATATCTAATCGGAAGATCTAAAGAAGTTTCATGATAAATATAGAAACACATGAATACACCAGAAAGAGAAACTATCTTCAAAATCCCATGCCTAAATTAATGCAGAAAAAAAAATAACAACACATATTACATATAATAGTAATAATAATGCCTATATATTATCTTCATAGTATATAGTCAGAGTAAATGTAAAATCAATGATTAAAATTACCAAGGATGTGTCTTTACAATGCAAAATGCAACAGAGGCAAATATGAAGGATGTAAAAATTCAGTATTTTACTATTACATCCACACTTCTTAATTTATGCTGTAGCAGCAGTTTTCCTGAAAAGAAAATGATAGTCGGTCTGTTCAGGCTTAAGTACTTCGAATAAATCGATAGACTTACAAAGAATACATTTCATAATATTCGTTATTCAACTTATTTCTGGAGCTGCAATTTTTTTCCCACCATTGTGCTTTAGAAAAAATAATTAGAGCTGTAAATATAACTTAAATTTGAATCGAAGTAATCGGAAGAAACGCCAAAAAGTATTTCAGTAAGCATACATCTTAGTATTCGAAATCAACATAAAAAATAATGTATATGTAATTACTACCTTACTACTTGAAGTGCAATAACCAACGAGGAGGGGAGTTGGAACACTAAGTTTGAAAATGTTAAATTGACCACTTAGATGTGCCTTTTCTCAAAATCTGTTATAGATCCATGTTTGAAATTTTTATAGAAGTAAAGTACACATTTCTCATTATACTGAAATGAGCTTTTAATTAATTTTTTTTATAAATTTACAAAATATTTAATTAGATATAGTGAAATTTTACCCTATTTTGACACAAAAAAATTGTAAAAAATAAAGTTTTGAGTTTTTTTTAATAAACTCATTTCAGTATATAATGAGAAAGGTGTACTTTACTTGCATAAAAAGCTTCAAACATGTATCTAAAAAAGATTTTTAGAAAAGGTACATCGAAATGGCCAATTTCACATTTTTTCCTTGACACAAAAAAAATTTGTAAAAAATAAATTTTTGAGTTTTTTTGAAATCATTTCAGTATAATGAGAAAGATGTACCTTACTTGTATAAAAAATTTCAAACATGAATCCATAACAGATTTTGAGAAAAGGTACCACGAAGTAACAGAGTTAGAGTTAAGGGACTTAGGGTTCCAACTCCCCTTAAGAAAGATGAAAGAGTATAGGACAGGCAAGATTGTTATTGACATCAAATACATACATTTTGCAAAAATAGTTTTAAAAAGAATGAAGCAAGATAAAACGCATTGTAACTTTATTTCATTGACTCTATTTTAAGATAAATAAATGTTTTAAAAAACAGTTTATCCCTGAAAGGAACTTAAACAGAAAAGTTAAATGTGTATTGCAAAAACCCAACCCATTGACTTGGTAATTCATACCGCAGTTATTGACACCATTTTCACTCTTACTATTTTGTTGAAGAACGAAACTATGAAAACAAATAATGATAATGATATCAGTAGATGTCAAAAATATTAATGACCACTTTAGTACAAGATATCAGTAGATGTCTTTTTATGCTATTTATACCTAAAAAAATCGCTTTTTTTTCAGAACAAAGAAAGGTATTCACCAGAATAAGTTCTTTCAAGAGGCTTATGGTCACTTATTCTATTCTCTTCTGAGTCGTTAAATTTCTGGGAATAATAATTATCATATTTATCAATCTCCTCAGGTAAAACATAATAAGGTTCTTCATTTTGCATTGAACAAATAATACTTTCCGTGGTTTCCATAGATAGTCGTGGCTCTGAAACTTTAAATTTTTTCCATCCATCAGAATCGAAAATCTCATCACTGTGAATAAACACATAGTTGTTCGCTACACTTTGAAGGCATTGGTCCTTATACTTATCTGCAAGAAGTAAAACGCTGCAAAAGTTATTTGAAGAGATATTTACTTTCAAGAAATTTGAACAAATTTCTCTAAGATCAAGTAACTCATACTCGTCAGATACCTTGTACAAATCAACGACTTCGCTCCATTTAAGTTCTGGCACTATATCATTGTAGATATATGACAACAAATGACGGAAAGTATCTTCGCCTATTCCTGGAATCTCAACACACTCGCCTGCCTTCTGCTTCTTTTTCATAAACATGGTTTTGAACACAGGTGATCGAATACTCAGCATGGCTCTGTGAACAGGGAAGGTTTCAGAACCAGCTTGAAGACAGACATCACTAAGTATTCCATCTTCATAGCAACTTCTGAAGAAATTTCTCAAAGAGCAGGAAGTCATGCACGTTTCCACTCTTTCGTCGTCAAAATGTATCTCGGAAACTTCAGGTAAAGTCGATTCAAAATCCTTGTAACTCTCTATTTGATTCCAGACTGGCTCCACATCAATACTGAATTCACATCTTAATGACAGCACGTCATTTGGAAGTAAAGATTCTTTGTCGGAGAGGAAATCACTTTTCTTGAAGCACATTTTGATCAAACAGATGGTTTCATTCGACTCAGAAACGCATTCCTCCATTTTCGAATATTTTACAGATCTTCCATTAGCGTCCAGAAGCGATATTTTACCGTATATAGCATGACACTTTGTATCTATACTTCTGTCGATCTCGATAAAGGCAAATTCTTTTCCCATCTTTTCACACAAGTAGAAAGTCAGAATCAGTCGTGGGGCTTCTTTGGTAGGTGGATTGATAAAATGAATCCTCTTCTCTTTTGGTCGAAGAGTGCTGAAATCCTTTATCTTCCAAACAAATGAAACTCGATCCACACTTTTGCGTGTACGGACAAAACACAAAGCAGTTTTGGGCATTCTAGTCCCTGTCCTCCACATCTTACACTGAACTGTGAGATTGCCATTTGGCAAAAACGTGTCCTTTCTAGTATAGAAAACGTCCTCCGTTTTCTCGAATCCTCGTAACGTATAATAAGAAGATTTCTCGAACTGCTTTCTACTCATCTTTTTGACGACAGGCCAACCATCAGCTCCAAGCAACGCAATTTCGTAATCTATTTCAATGGAATCCGGCCCGTCGTCCTCATCAGCTCGTTGAATATAGAAGGTGATGAAGATAGTAGCAAGATCCATTGTCAATTGCCACTTGGTATTTTCCATCGAATCTATGGTGAATACTAAGCTTCGATATGCTCTTGAAAGATGCCAATTTGATACATTTTCCAACACCCATAAATACGTAAAATGAGCTTTCTCTTTATCAGCAGTTTTCTCCATGTTGCAAGTTATTCAGCTATCAGAAAAATGTAACTTCAAGAGTTGTTGTCGGACTTAGGAAGGAGCGTTTCCGCTGCAGCTGTCTTTCCTGTTTCGTCCGTTCGGAGCATTATTATCTGGTAGTTACCAAACGAATGCGAAAGCAGAGGGAATATCCTTTGATAAGGATGCTTGAATAAATGAGAGGAAATGGATTTTTATCAGACTGAAATTAATATTTTTACTTCCTTGCTGAACGGAGATTCATAGTCATAGACAGCGTCCATGGAAACTCGGCATGTTTCCTACATTAGCCGGATCAACCTCTTAATAGTGTAGACTTTTGCACTATCTACTTAGATGAACCCTCTCTGTTTTGAAAATGCCTTGCCGTATTGATTCGAGTCATTTTGGCATCGAATTATAACATCTATGAATAACTTTAGTTCATAAGTTTAAAAATGGCATAATTCGATACAAAAGTAAGAAATCAAAAATAAATTTATAAAGAAACTATTTGCATCGATAGCTACCTTATTTCAAAGAGATTTATTTTCGCGCATTGCAATAGCAGAATTTTGTATTCCTTTTTTATAAGGAAAATTAGGTGGTGTCATGAAAGATCTATGATTTGATATTAACCGAGCAACTGAAAGATTTTTTGCTTAAGTGTACTGAACACTTTTACTTTTAAAAATTATTTCATTAAAAATGAAAGTAAATTTCCGATTAAAACCCAGTACTCATACGTTTTAGTAAAATCTCTTTATCTGGCGATTGATTTCAAGATATTCGTAAATTTACAGATCATTAGTTGCTCGAACAATTTCGTAACATTGTTTTCTGAAGATCTGTCAGTCCCCTAAAAAGGACAGAAAAACACCGATTCAGTTATTAATGATCCTTTACATACCCGATAACTTAATTAGATATCCTAACATCTATGCAAATTTACCTCAAATTCCATGTAATTTACATAAGCCTTAAAATATTGCTGTTACTCTTTTTCTTAATGTAATCAGGACACTGATCAAATATCGGTGATTTGCATTTCAGGTCTTCTGACTATTCATCGTCGAATGAAGAAGATCAAATCATACTAAATCAGTGACGCTGTACGTTTCCTTAAGTGGCATTCATTTGCTTTGTTCTATTTCTCAATATAAAATCCAAAGTGTGCAGGTGGATTAACCTCAGATTCCAACGTATGGTCATTTTACCATAGTAAATATTGTTTCACATCTCTACACGATCTTATACTATATCTACGGATTATCTACGGATCTTATACTATATATCCGTTACTATCTACGGATAGTTCTTCGTTCGAAAACAATATTAATCTTCGGTGGGTCGCAATACAAAAGCTAACACGTTCGGGCGCAACTCATTTGTGAGATTAAAAGTTAAATTTTTGCTTAAACTTAAGGAAAAGCTTATCAAACTGAATTATTCTGTCATACAAAGCTGTATTTGCGTTTTTAAATAACTTTTTTAAAAGAATTCCTTACAATTTCAATTAACAAAATGTTCAGGAATTCAGGAGGAAGCTCACGTTTGTTTTCCCGTAAGGTTCCTTAGCATTGATAAATGTTGTCTTTGAGAGTATGGAATAATTCTACAGTTTTGAAAAAATATATTGGAAATAATGATCAATATCATTTAATTAGGGGTTGGGACACAGGTATATGAACTTTTGCAGATATATAAAAAGAATTATTGAGAAAAATTTAGGAAATCAAAAATACAAACATAATCGGGCGCAACTCATATACCAGATTAACGTGCCCCTCACGTACATCAAAAGAGCACGGGAGACAAAAGCACGACACACTAGAGTGAGTGGTAGGTAGCCAGGAAGCTACTAGAGGTCACAAACCTTTCTTGGTAAAACCCGCTCTTAGGCACAAAAACTATGGGTGCTTCATCTCAGAGATTAGTTACGCAGTATAAAGTTAAAGAAAAATAACATGTGCAGATAAAACTTCAGTGAACAATGAATGACAATCGTTTACTTAATACTCACAATGAAGATTATCAAATGAGTCTTAAAGTTTAGTTCAGTTTGTTATGCAGTATTGAAATAAGGTACGCAAGCAGAACACGACTGAACTATAAATGAATAAATTTTTAAAAAACAGTTATTAAAAACACGCTTTTATTAAATTATTAATAACTTATAAACACACTATAAACTATATTTTTATTTTAATTATTTTCTACTTTTCATCTTATAATTTAAAATTATTTTTATAAATATTATGGAATCTTGATATCAGTTTGTTTTCATATTCACTATCAAATAGAGCCAGAGTCGCCAAAATGGTCGCCAAGGTCGGGGGTTCGTTGGCCTACATTCTCTATAGGTAGTAAGAACCTCTGTAAATGCCTCTTTCCAACCATAAGACTAAAATTGTGGGAAAACGACATTATATGTTCGTAACAGTTTTGAATTGGATGAGTTATGAGAGTAAGTATTGGGATCAAGATTTGCTTCGAAATAGGAAAATTGTAGTTAAGACTGTATACGTAAAATTTGGGATTTTTAAGAAAACTTTTATAACTTCTAGAATATACTTGCTATTTTTACGAAAATACATGTAAGCAATGTACATATTAAGTGTAACAATTGATAAAATTTGCAAATCATTATCAGCTTTCTGTGGAACGGGGTGAGCCCAGATTTTTTTAATCTCCATCAATTTCTGCTTTGTCCCCTAAATGCCCTCATGACCGAATCTTCACTGTAAAATGTGAATTAGAGTCTATTCTTTACTTGGTCGAAGTTCAAGGGCAGTTGGTCTAGCCTTTCTGTAGAATTTCTAAAAAATGTGAAAATCCGAAAGTATACTTTTAATCATACAGTGTACCTGCATGCAATGAACCTTATCACGAGAGGAAATGAGCTGCCTCCTTACAATTATACATACTTTTAGTCACAATGAAAAAAATACATATAATATATAAGTGCATATTAACAATGAATTTTAATAAATATTTGTGAACTAAGAATTGTACAAAATAATCATTTAAAAAATGAGATGTAGTCCGATTATGTGTGTTATGTTTATAACGAGTATATTAATGTTCTTTTTTTTTACAAAAGAGTATTTATAAAAAAAAGTTTGTAAAGCTATTTTAAGTTTGCTAATTCAATACTTTGTACTTTTTTTTAAAAATTTTTAGACGGAAAAAAAGTTTTAAAAACTGCGCAATAAATTGCAACTACTTCATCGTATTGTTTTAAACTGGATTATTAATCACGCACCATAATAACAACTTTTATAATGTAATAATAAACAATCGTATTACAAAAAAACCCGAAAAAATTATCTAAAATTGGTTTTATTATTTTTTTATTTTGCAAGCATTTGTTTGTGTTTATTGTGTATGCTATACACAAATTTAATTTGAATAGAATTTCAATCTAATTGATAAACACAAAGTCAAAATAACTGAAAATGCTGTTCTTTGTGAAACTGAAATACAGAATTTCGATACGAGGAATTTTTTTAAAGAGTATATAAATATATGTTTAAATATTTTTCAGCTATTATTCAATTAGGGTAAAATACATAAAAAATGAATGAGCAGTACATGTTATTTGGCAGTTTATGTATTGTTAATAGTAAGCATTTTTACAAAAGATTTTAGATAAGCACGTCCAACAGTAATATAAATAATATAATAGTTGGAACCTATTGTTAATATCAATAGCGGTAAGTAAATTATTCACAATTGATATGATAAATTTTAAACACAGAGTAACTGCATTTTATTTTATAAAAGGTAAAAAATGCAATATTGAATTAAACACTTTCGATAATTATAAATAAGAAGAAGTTTAAAAATAACAAATGAAAATTAACAAAATACAAGTTATCGTATTAAAATTCAGTGTCGTTTGCCAATTTCGTCCATTCTCATCAATGAAAATTCGCTAGAAAAATAATCAACTCTAAATTTTACGTTAAAGTATTTTAAAATTTTGATTTATGCGATAAATGCATCAAAAGACAATGCAACCTCAGAAAATTAAATTCATAGTAACTAAAGAAACTTTTATGTCCAAAGGAAAAGTTTATGAAAATGTCAAACAAAACAAAATTCTTCATCTTATAATTTAGATGCCTAAATGCTTGATTGTTTCTGTAGATCCTAAATAAAATTTGTTCTTTAATTAAAATGTTTCCTTTTTTAATGAAATTAGAAAATAAAATACCTTAACCAATTACAATTAAACAATGTGAAAGACTATCCTTAGCATTATAGATATTTATAAGTAATCATGCTTATGTATACTCTTCACTAGTTATTGGCATGAATCACATATATTAAGATTATTTTTATCATTATTTAAATTACTACCATTAATTATAGTTTTATCATTATTTAAATTATCATATATCAACAAAATATTTATGACATTTACTATAATAAATATTAGTTAACAATATAAATTATAATTATTGCAAATAATATCGTCATTACTTATATTAGTAAGTTAATCATTATTTATCTCCTGTGCTTTTCATTAAACAGATTATGCGTTCTGTGGTATCCATTGATAGTATAAAATTTTCCTTTTTAAAGGTTCTCCACATATCCGATTTAAAAATTTCAATCTTATGCTTGATCATAAAACCATGCACTATCGTTCGAAGATTCTGATCATGATGAATATCTGCGATTCTTAAAATACTACAGCAGTTGTTTACCGTGAGATTCGATGCCAAAAATGCAGAGCACTTTTCTCTCAGATCTGCCAACTCATATTTATCGGCAGCTGTGAACAACTGTGCTGCTCTCTCCCACGGAAGTACTGTCAGGGTGTTGGTGTAGATATATGACAGCAACAGCCGCAGTGTATCTGGATCTACATCAGAAATATCTACAAACCCACTGGACTTTTCTTGCATGTCTTTGGTAAACATGGCTTTGAAGACAGGAGAAGAAACACTGAGAATGAGTTTGTGAGCAGGAAAGGATTCAGAACCAGCTCGAAGGCACACATCACTAAACGTTCCCTGTTTGAAACAGTCTGCGAGAAACTTTTGCAAAGGTGAAGCATCAGGGATATCGTAGAATTGTATCTCAGGTACTCCAGCTGCGATGTATTCCAAATCTGAAGAAATAAATTCTGTATACGTTTCGACTTGACAACAGAGAGGTTCGGTATCGATTTCTAACTCGCAACTAAAAGTTAGAATATCATTAGGTAATAAAGATTCCTTATTGGCTATGAGCTTGTGTTTTGGATAAGATGCTTTGCTTAACCAGTAGGAGTCATCGTCGAGGGAAACATATTTTTGAGTTTCAATGGAATGGTGAACTCTTCCGCCAATATCTAAAAGGCATACTTTACCATGTATTAAGTGACACTTTGATTCAATATCTTTCTGAATGTGGATAAACGCATGCTCTTTTTCCAATTTCTCCTGCAAGTAGAAGGTCAGAATTATTTTCGGAACTCCCTTCGAAGTTGGATTTACTATGTGGATTCTTTTTTCATTTTTCCGAAGAGTGCTGAAATTCTTTATAGACCACACAAAGCAAATTCTAGGAATTTTTCTCCGAGTTCGTACATACTGTAAATCACCTTTCGGTATTCCAAAGTTCGTCCTCCATATTCTACATCGAATTCTCAATGTATCTTTAGATAAGAATTCGTCCTTCCTTTCATTGAATACTTCGTCTGTGCTCACAAGTCGTCGCAATGCGAAAGTGGAAGATTTTTTGAATAGTTTTCTCTCTATCATTTTGGCCAATGGATATCCATCAGCCGAAAGTAGTGAAATTTCGTAGTCTATCTCAATGGTATCTGGCCCGTCATCATCTTCAACTCTTCTGATAAAAAATGTTAAACAGTCTTTCCCAGGATCCAGAGTCAAATGCCATTTAGTTTTCTCCATTAGTTCAGAATCTGCAGAAAAGATCGAACTGCGAATTGATTTTGAAAACTGAATATCGGAAGCCTTTTCGATGGCCCAAATATAGATGAAATGGGCTCCTCTATTATCAATCGCAGCATCCATATCAGACTTTACTTAAATTTTGCTCAAAAAGAGTTTAAGGCTGAACGATGAACTTATAACCATGGATTTCGGTCTCGTTTTTGCATTTTCTCTCTGTATTTAGCATAGAATTCCGCTGTTTGAGAAACACACGGAAATATAACTGCGAACAAACATATACATTCCGTCTGTAAAATAACGTTTACGCGTATCCGTTCCCATTGACAGGATACGCTTCTTGCTTTTACATCCGGAACGATAATTTTGTAAGTATGTTAATGTCTATTTCCATAATTAGGATGATCACATACATTGCGCTTGAAAAAGCAATTCTAATAAGATTTTGTTAAATGTATATTCCTGTAGAAATCAGTGACAAAATCATATGGCATTTTTAAAAACGGACTAATGACTTGATAGAAGAGACGATTTTCAGCTATGACAGTTGAATAAAAAGGCTTTTACTTTGCATTGGTTTAAAATAAAACTTTCTACCAGGACGGTGCATGCCTTTATACGAAATTAGATAAAGCTGGAAAAAGGAAAAGGAATTAATATTGAAAAAAGATGGAACTAAAGTTCTAATTTTACTTTAACATAGGAATAATTATTCTTCATGCTAAATATTAGTAATGGTCATCAAGAATTGAGTTAACTAACACAGGTTAAATGTCAATACAAACGTGAATGATGTTCCGTAATTTATTTTGATACACTTAGATTCCTGAAATCTGTTACAAGGAAATATGGTGAATCGCCATAATCTTATTAACTGATATAAATTTTTGTTAACCCGAAACACTGAAGCAAATTTAACAATTATATAAAATTAACGTTCAAAATCTTATTTTCCTACCATTAACAATTATTATCCTCAGTGGAACAACATTCACCAAAAGTAGTACACGTTTCATCCGCTGGGAGTCTCAGGCATGATAAACAGAATTAATCAATATATATTAATCAATTAATAATATGAAATAACGTTTTCTTCCTGTACCTTTTGCATATTGAGGAAATTCTAGAATACGATGTTTTGGCACAAATGATTTTTTAAAACTAGCCATCGAGATTTCCGCTTCTTATACAAGTTCAGTTTCACAGCAGTCGAAACATTTTCTTTGGCTTGGAGGAAATTTTAGAATATAATGTTTTGGAGAAAATGAATTTTTAAAACTAATCATCAAGATATTCGATTCTCAAGTCATTCCTTTTTGTCCGATTTAAATTACACATCACTCAAAAGCTTATCTAAAAATTCTGCGCAGAAACGTTAAAAATGCAGTAACTAATGCAGCGTTAAACTCTCCTTAAATGTAACTAATTATAATTCCATATTTTGAATAATTTGAAACAGCATTGATAAGATTAGTAATTAATATATACCTTCTTTCACCAACATTCACTTTTAATATTTTTATTTCATATAATAAAGCAATATACTTTTAACTTGATTACCCTTGAGATTAAGAAAGTTCCATTGTAGAAAATCATTTGTAACCATAATTTTTCCTGATTTCGATTTATTCTATTTTCTTTATCATATAAGACATGCAAGTAATGTACGTTGCATTACTTATTAATGGATTAAATATTTATTAACTTCATTTTCTTCTGAACCAATTAATATCGTGGAAAAAAGATAGATATTTATTCAGGGTATACACATAAGATTGACATCGACTTCATATGCTTAAATATTGATCCTAGGTGTATACGTTAAACGACGAATCCGCATAAAAATGCAGAATTTTAAGAAATTAATTTTAAAAAGTAGAGGATTTTTTTCAAGATATACAAATTTTAAGAATTTAAGCTGCTCCATCTACAAAAATGTCCAACTAATAAAATTGTTCTCGGACATTAATTTCTTGATATGCAATATTGCAGCGTTGTTAATAATGTCTCCCAGAGACATGATTAATTATTTTGAATTATTGATCTATTCTTTTATTATTAGATTATTAGAAAGGTATTCGAATCTCAATAATGGAAACGATAACCTCGAAATTCCTCTTAACATGCAATTAATGCCTATATTCTTCAGAAGGAAGATGGAGTTAGGGTTTAATTTATATGTTTGATGGTTGAAACTATCTTTTCGAAGATGATCATGTCATGTTGCAGTTTTTACCAACGCATAATAAGTAAGAAAAACACTTTTAGCCACCATAACGCAGCACTAAAGTTTTCACTGATGGGAGCCAATATTCGTATGGAACAATTAAGTTTTGATGAAATACATAAATATATATTTACTAATATTCATCTTCGTCACTTGATTAAACTAGTCCAGTAATTCATAATTATTTATAGTTGATTTATTTTTAGTTATTAGTAATCTATTTTATTCCAAATATTGGAAATCCCAATGACGAAATTCCTTTTATAATGAAATTAATATCCGGTTTCTTCAGAAGGAAGGAAAACCTGTGGTTATATTTACATTTTATAAACTAATTTTTTTATTAAAAAAAATTGCATTATGCGCGTCAAGAATTTCAGGTAGGAAAGGAAGAAGACGATGAACATAATTTACTTGGAAGAAGAAATCAATATTCTTTTATAGAAGGTAAATTTATTCTAACCATTATTTCGTACATATAATTCAGTGAATTAAGAGCATTTTTTTGCCCAAGATAGATTTCCGTTGACGTATACACACTTAGAGGTGTATGTATGTGTGTGCGTGCGTGCGGAAAAATTAGGAATCAATGCAATTTTGGGCAAAAAATGCATTCAATTCACAAAATCGAATCGGCAATCATATTTATTCGAATACTCACTCACGATTATGAAAAAAACGGTGCGAAGTTCGTTGATTATTATTAACAAAATATATTCTTAAAATTGACAAAATATTCACAAAATATTGGTACGTGCCCGCTCACCACCCAGAACGTTTTGGGAGTTAAGAGGGATGCTCAGTGGAGAATGGAGTTCATTGAATCAAATTAATTTAGATAGCATTATTTTAAGAATGCCTCCTTGTTGCCACTCCGACAAAACCTTAAAAAGTCCTCAAATACCATCTTTAGATTCTTATTTATGTTGAAGGTTTTATTCCCATGTTTCTGTAATATTTATTCTCCATCGTAGTCGTATTTTTAAGGTGACCAACTTTTAAACTCCAACAAAAGAAGGGCACAAATAAATTGAAGCTGAGAAATATCATAAATAAAAAAAACATTTAATTCATTGGAACAAAAATAATACAGAATACACTATAGTATTATAAATGCATGATAAGAACATTTGTAACATCATTTATTGTACATTTTTCGAGGAAGGACAGAGCTTACAAAAGGAGAACTGTCCTCCCTAAAGTTGGACGGTTGGTCACCTTAATATTTTGTGGCCTTTACATATAAGAGTTGAACATTTTCAATAAATGAGTCGAAATTTATTGATGGCATCATTTTGCATCTTTTTATATTAATTCTTCACTTTCCAGTTTACATTTTCTTTGTTTAGTCCAAAATAGAATTTGGACTGCAATTTTGGATATGCGTGGGTATGTAAAGATACATTTGTCTATACTTTGCAGAATTTTCTCCATCAATTACGTAACACAAATACGCATAAAAAAAGTTAATACGTGTATGCAAAAATTAGTTTCAGGCCTGCGCAAAATTATTATTTCTAATTCATTCATAAATTGGGATTCCTAACTCTTCCACGACATTTTGGTTTTAAATCTATGTTTTACTTGTCCACATATTAGCCCTCCGACGGTCACCTGTATGTACTAGGTACTTATATCCTTCATCGTATTTCATATTTATTTATATCGTATTGTTTTACAAAAATAAATGCAACTTTTGTTTAGGTAATCTGTATTTATTACCTTCATTCTATAAAAAGATTACATAAATAAAAATTGCGCTTAAATTTATAAAAAATCGATATAAGCATGTAATATTATGCACAATATAACTAATTCCTACATGCGCTAGACTAGTGGAAGGAAATTATTTGTTGTTTTTGAATTTTTATTTATAGTTTATACTTAATTTCAAATTACATATCGAAACAGAAAATGAATATAACAGCACTATCAAAGACAAAATCTTTATTGAGCCATTCATTAATAGAAACAAAATTATAATTTTTTAAAAAATACAATGAAATGCGACGATCGAACGAACGTTTAAGGAACGAATTAAAATCCATAATGATCTCTCATAATGTTGCAGCTCTAGAGATGAGGACCAGTACCATAAAGCTCTCTATTAAATCCTGTATCTATCAAAAGAAAATCATGGCTTTGCTTAGAATATTTTGGCCAGTAGAAAGAATTGCTCGGTACGCTGCAAGCAAAAGAACATGGGTGAATTTAATTTCTAAATCTATAATATAAAGCAGAGAATGCATGTGTCTGTTTGTCTGTCTGTTATAAGAAATCTTCCGAAACTGTCAATAGTAGCGACATGGAATCTGTAAAGCCACTCCGGGATCCATTTCTAAATGAAGTGTGCTATTTTCAACTTTCAACACTAATTAATTCATAATGTACAAAATTTACTAAAAAATGAGCAAAACTTCAGCGTTTTTGCTCAGTTTTTCGCCAATAATTTCAGAAATAAATATCACACGAAAGTGATTTATAAACATTAAAGCTGAAACTATCTCATTAGTAATACGAATTTAATTGCCGTGCAATTTTTTCTTTAATTTCGATAAAGAAACATAATTTGCACACTTCATTTTAAACACAATTTGTAACAATGCTTCTTTCTATTCTTATAAGTGAATTCATATTAATCTAACTGTGCCACCAAATCTTTCACTCATGTGTTTTTGCAACTTTTAAAGTTATGATAAAAATATTGCTTTCTTTGTACATGAACTACAAGGCAGAACTTCCAACATTATTTCGTAGTATGCACACCCTTTAATATACGTGCACTGTAAGCCTACGAAGTTACTTTAATTACTCGCTCTCTATGCAATGTTTTGTTTAATTTTAATAAATTTTTAATTCATTTTAATGAGTTAGTCTTGAAGTAATTCGAAGCTATTAATTCCTGTTCCTTCCGAGGATAGATGACTTAAGGAAAAAATAAAAAAGAAGACGATGGTTTTTTTTCCAGTTAGGCACACAAACACTAAAAAGAAGAAAATGGTACTTCGGGTCATAGCAATAAAAACCAGATATGAAAGAACTTCTATATTTCTCGCAGCAATGATGGGGAGGGAAAAGTGGAATCCCAGGGATTTCTAGACTCGTTCGTGGTGGTTCAAGGTATGGAGATAAAAAGAGGGGAGAGATTTAGTTGCTGACCGAGGGGTCAGACGACATGGGAGAGAAAATTATCTTAAGATGGTGCAGAGAAAAACTGTTTAATTAATTTCAGAATGTTATAGTATTCAGACTTGAAATATTTTTATCCCCAGCAACGGCGGGTGCATCAGCTAGTAATAAAATTAGAACAGAGTTAAAAATGTGTCTTGCTTTCCATTTTTATTAGTAGTTTTAAACATTACACCTTATTATAAAAAGAACACATTATTATTAACAAACTTTATAACAAAAAAGTAATGTTTACTAACTTTTTGGACATCGACATTTCATTTAATATTAAATTTTCTTAGAGGTCCTGTAAAAAAATCCGTTTTCTATTAATATTCACATCAATTATCTTCGAAAAAACACTGAAAAACGGTCGAAAATATCGTTATTGCTCTCTTTTGCTCTAGAGAAGTATAAGCATTCCGATGAAATGAAGCCGAAATTTAACTACACAATTTCATATAGCCAAAAATAAATAACATCAAATATTTAACAACAGCTATGTACACCAATTTAGTATAAGGTCCTAGGTAAAAAAATAATATAAAACATTCATTTAATTACAGTAAAATTTCTTTAAGCGGCCACCCCTCTTAACGCGGGAGGACACGCGTCGGGCCTGAGAGGCCCGGAGGTTCCATAAATTTATTACAGAAAATTAACCCCTCAACTAAAAACTTAGATTCACAGTACCTGTATTAAAAGTCATTTATTTGCTGACCACAGGTATTTCAAGAATTTCTTGTGGTGTTGAATATTAGTTAATAACTATCATGGTAGTAATTAATACTCAAGTTCAATTGTCCAATTTAAACACTGTTTCCAACAATAGCCACTACTTTTGAAAAGCAATTTGTTATACTCTCTAGAAATTTAAACTCAGTAAAGATTTTAATCAATGTTGCGTTGTGTAACCCCCTTTTTTAAAAATAATACCCAGCTTCAATTTTAGAGTTAAAAAAAAACACCAGATTCATGGATAAGCACTTCAAAACTCAGCATGCAGAAAGAATGACATACACATATTTAGGTTTTCAAAGTCTAAACGTTTATTGATCATTAGACACCGGAAACCATACACTTAAGACTCTTGATTAATGAGTAATGAAAATGCAATATTAAATTTCTAATTGAAAAGGGGCCCCCACCTTAATAGACACATAACATTTCATCCCTGCCACATAACTTGTCAACAATTTGTAATGTGTAAATAAATGTAGACAGCTAAATGTTAAGAGATGATATCAATGCCAAAAAAGTCAACTCATGTAATTTAGTGAGGCAAAGATGCATTATTAGGAAGCATTTTAAAGCTTCTAGATGCAAATCAAACTTTCTAACTATCAACATACATGAAATAATCTTGACTTGCACATTTGCAAAATACGACCAATTTATCAAAACCTATTTCTAAATTCCACCAGACTCTAAGATAACTTACGACAATGTGTCGGACATGTGTATCGAAGTACAGAATTTTTACCATTTAAATGCGTAATTAAGTCAACGTAACAATTAATTTTAAATACAAAAATCACTTTTGCAAGCTCAAATGTCTCAAATCCTTACTTAGGATGATAAAGGTGCAATCTATTTAGATTGGAATAATAGGAAATATCCCAAATGGGTGGGGTCATCTATTTAGGAGGTTAAATAAGACCGTAGGGTAAGGGGTTAAAGGCGAACCAACAAAATTTTTGATAGGTGATCATAATATTTTGGCTTTTCAGTCATCAAGATCATTTATATGCCATGTAACAAAAATAAATCAAATGCCAGAAAGGACCATAATTTTTACACGAAGATTGTATTTGAAAATATAACCAAATTTTATATTTCATTATTTATTAGACTAACAGCCCCTTGTGAAGTTCCTCCAAGATTACTATCGGTAGACCTTGTTAATCAGAATAAGCATTTTTTATGAGCTGGTCAAAAATTGAAAAAATATGCAAAAAAGTGGTACAATTCTTATTTTATTTCGACAATGAAGATAATTCTTTAAAAATTATATGTATTCAGTGCCTTATCCATTGAATAAACAACTTAGAAACTGTTTTAAATTCTCTCACATACTATTTAAAATAAATGAAAATTTTAACTTACATTTAATTCGCTTTCACCTCATGTAATTTAGACGTTTCCAGAAGAAAAAAACATACAAAATTATTTTAAAGCGTGATTCCTCCTTTCAAGCATTGCTTTTTTATGCAACTTCCTCACCTTCTCATTAAATGAATTAATCTTTAGATTTAAAGTAGAAGAGTTTTCATAAATCCTCTTACGATGGAAGTATCAAGAAGGTCCAATCTCCTTTCAGATATCTGGAAATAAAGTGTTCTGTCTTTTTCCACCACCCATATTTATTTTTTTAATAGTTTTCTTGCTTACCTTCCTTTGCAATCAATATAATTTTTACCTATATGGATATATATTAACGTAAAGGAATGATCTATAAGGTGATTACAAATTTCATTATTCTTTCCTATATACGAGCTGACACAAATTCGGATAGTAGTACGATAGTTGTATCAGCGAACGAATAGTTCTGATACCGCGGCACTTATACAGCCTGTAAAGCAAAGACTGAATTACATAAAATATGAAAAATTGATATTTTGGTTACTTCTGAGGCAGCCAACTACAGATGATTCTGGATCACTCTCAATTGTTCTAGCATCAGATTCACAATCGATGGCATCAGCTATCTGTTGACTGAGATCCAGGTTTTGTTTCAGTTGGTTGGTTGCGAGTAAAACCTTTGTGCTACTTTCCAAAATGACTTTGCTGAAGAGACCTTTGATGAGAGGTGAAACACAGAAGAAACCGACGGTTATGGATCCAGAACTTTCACCAATCAAAGCAACTCTTTCTTTGTCACCACCGAATGATTCAATGCTACGATTCACCAAATGTAAGGCCGTAAGCACGTCGTACATGCCTAAAATAAAACAAAAATAATTTAAATGTTCTCCAAGCTTCTTGAATTCATACTTAACAA
Organism: Araneus ventricosus; assembly: GCA_013235015.1. NCBI lineage: Eukaryota > Metazoa > Arthropoda > Arachnida > Araneae > Araneidae > Araneus > Araneus ventricosus. The sequence goes on from BGPR01002092.1 coordinate 116,536, forward strand.
TTTAAAAACTTTGGAACAAGGATTAAATATGAGAAAAAATTACAAAATCTTTTTGATTATTCATTTATGTAAAACAAAGGGATGATATTTATTCATTTTAACTTTTAGGTTCAGATCATACAACGTAAGTTTATTTAAACTCTGTCTGTAACTACAGCTTGTAGGAAAACCTTAATAGTCAAAAATTTAAATCATTTTAAGTAAGTTTTTAAATAACTGAACAGTATGGAAAATTGCATTAATTTCGGGAGAAATATTTGTCCCATATATAAAAGAGAAAGGGACTCACTGACTCACCACCGAATCCCCCAAACCACTGGGACAAGAAACTTGAAATTTTGCAGGCGGTTGTTTCTTGGATATTAAGTGCTCATTAAGAAAGGATTTTTCAAAATTTTAATTATAATTTTAGTTAATTAAAAAATTACCCTAAAATTATACGTTTTCCCGCAATAACTTCGAAGCATATTATCGCACAAAAACAATTTTAACATCATCGTAAGGTTAAAAAATTAGCTTTTCAGAGATACTGATCTTATTTCCATGCGATATTTGGTCCAATTTTAATTAATTTTTCAAAATGTTTTCCAACATGATTTGTAGCAATGTTTTTATTGCTGAAATAAAATTCAAACCAATCTCATTATTTCAGCAAATCTTTTATTCAAGCGTTGCGGTTGTGAGAGTATAAATTGTTTTCTCGGTAACATCTTCTCCCCAGCTTGTGAGATAGCATCTCGTGTTGATGAGGGACTATAAAAGATGCCAGCAATGTGTTTCATTTGGCTCAGTTGATTTTTGAATAATGTATCTATAGTGTTTTGCTTTCTCTATAAATAGCTGGTGCCAAAGCAATCAGTAACACGACTAGGTCTACGTCTCGCCCTGTTATAGCAAAAATGGGATTAGAAGTTATTTTCTCTAACCCACATCTCACAATATAAGTATCAGCATCTCCTGTAGCGATTCTCGTTTCAATTCCTTTAGCAGACATTTTCTGTGTTAATTATTGAATACGCCTGGTCTTATTCCTGCCATTGGCAAGAAAATGTTCCTGTTGAACTGTGACAGACTGGTTGCGAGCTTTTAAGTTAAACTCAGCACAGATATGTAGATTTAGATTATACTATCTAAATACACTCATTTGGAACGTTAACAGAGCCAAAAGACTGAGTAAAAGGGGTCTGTTAGAGGGAAGCGGACAGCAGGGAGCGCGAGAGGCAGGAAGAAAGACTGTTCATTAAATAGGTTTGTCGCCCTCCACCCTGACACCACTCCTATTCTCGACACATACAATACTATCCTTGTATATTTATTATATAGGCATGAAGTTTTTACTGAGGTCTGTTGCTTTAGCACTTTTAATTGATATTACCATTACAATAAGGAATTTTAGAAATATTCACTTTTAAATCCCCCTCTATCTTATAAACTATTCATATTTAAAAAAATTTAGGACAATTTTGGTAGGGAATTTCACATAGTGTAATATTGTAATTAAGAGTTTTTTGCTAAAACCCATAGTTTTCGATATATTTAAGAAAAACTGAAAAATCTCCCCCTTTCCCCCCCGGCACACCCACCGGCGGGGACTTTCAGCATGTCGTTCAAGGCACTCTCCCCAACAACTGTGCCAAATTTCAAAATTACACCTTTTTGACATGAAAACGTCTTTCCTCTCGTTACAGTGATAGTCGATCGAACTTTCTTGCGTGACAAAATATCGTCAGATTTGAATCGCTAATAACTACGAGACTAATAATGTGAAAATAATGGTTGACCCCACAACGGATAGATCATATCTGTAAGAGTTTGCCGCATAGTATTTGTTTTGCCTGTGACGTCACCGTACCAGTGTGGGCGCATGCGTGTGATTGTTATGAATTAGCAATTAGCTTTATGTAAGGTTATAAATAAATGTAGCATGGAAACGCGTTTAGCTAGGAGGTTGATTCCGGTGTCATTTTAAAGAGCTGGAGGAGTACTACTAGGACCTAAAGTGAGACAATAAAAATATTTATCAGAATATAAGTAAAAATCGGTATTAAATTGAAAATTTCAAACTCCGCATGTTTTTTTGATTATAAATCATTATTTATTTGTAACATTTGCGAATAAATCCAAACAATACGTAACTACAGAACAGATAGTTGCTGTTAATATGATATGCGCCTCGCTCACAACTCTGTATGAAATAAGTGAGTGGGGATTTTCATAATTCAAAATATTTTATATTTCTGCGTAGATTCCACATTATTAATAATCAACGTTTTATTGTTTAAATTTCCATTCATTTTGATCGTAGAGTAAATATTGCTAAAGTTGATACTTGTTAACATATTTTCTAAACTTTTTGAATTTTAATACATAATTTAATTTTTAATTTATTTTCGATAACACTGGTCATCTCTGAGTTTTTTTGCCAATGATATTCCAGTGGTTTTAGGGTAATTTCGTGGTGCTTACTCCTACTCTGCCATTTTTCTTTTTGTAAGATTCATCCAGTTTTCGAGATAAAGAGAAAATTATATTTCAATAGTAATATGCACGCATCACTCAAATCCCATTGAAACTCTCTTAAATATAAATCAATAATAAAATTAAATAAAGGCAATAAATTAACTAAATCATAAATAGTAATTAATTTATAAATCAGAAGATAAATCTATACAGAAATCACATGAAATTTGTGTCAAATGTAAGTTAAAGAATAAAATTTAAAGCAATATTAACGAATGAAATATAAAAAAACGAATTTCATCAAATAAAATAGATGAATCAAAATGGTATGGTAAAAATATGATGATGTTGCATTAAGTCCAATAAAATGAAAATTAAATAAGTTGTTTCAGTTAATTCATGGAAAAGCTTTTATATTATTTCCTTCTACGTACAGTGGAAGTTTCGCTTTTCAGTCTGTAGCAGAATCTGCCACCATATGTGTATCCCACCTCCCTTGATATTTTTGTTCCATTACTTTGATATCCTGGTAGCCGAAGTCTTTTCTTAAAGGTGCATTAATTTTTGTTACTTTCTGTATTCTTGGCACAAGTTCAGAACTAAAAAATAATATTCTAGTTTTGGAGCTTATTTTCCCAAGTGTTACCCAAAACAAATAAAATAAACAAAATTATTATTTTTTAGACATAAATAACATTTTGCTGTGCATATAAATCGACCTGCTGCCTTTAATCTACAAAATGATATGTGAAGATTATGATGTTGATAAGGAATTAAAAATTTCATATTTAAGTAATTTCACATATTTTTAATATTTTTATATAATTATATTTTTATATAGATATATTTTTATATAACTTTGAAAGGAATCTGTGTCAGGAAGTTATAGATCGATTTTGATAAAATAAGATTTATTACTCTAAAGAAGTTGAGAACTTATCAGCTAATGCTATAATAAAGAGATGAAGAAATATTTTTAAATTTTAAAAACTAATGAAAAACAGTCTAATTTCGCCAGTTTTCAGACTTTTAAGGCCCTTGCGGAAAAGGTAGGTATCCATTTAATTAATTTTTACCTCGTTTAATTTCTCACCAGTTCGCAAATTTTCCTGAATTTTGTCTTTTTTCGGCTCACCTTACTTCAGACACGATTGAAATGTTGACAGTATGCATTATTTCAAAACCAGAGCCAATTGGGCAAACGCAAAATTAGTTTTCAAATCAGCAGCCTCAAGACACTCTGAAACGGTTACAATTTCCTTGACAACTGAAATAAAAGGGTTTTTCGTTCGCAGTGTAATGAATACAAAAATAGCACGACCAAAGACAAAACTTTTATTGAGTAATTCAAGCAAACAAAATTAAAGATTTTTCAATCGATATACAATGATCGAACATACAGTAGATATTTCAGATAGTAATCTTGAATAAAATTAATTGACAATAGATTTAAAAAATTAAAATCCATAATGATCTCTCAAAAAGTTGCAGTTCTCAAGATGAGGACCAGACCCATAAAGATCTCCTCTAAAAACTGTATCTATGTAAACCAAATCATGTTTGTCCTTGGAGTATTTTGGCCAGTAAAAAGTATAACTTGGGGCCCTGTAGGTAAAAAAATGTATGAATTAATATTCTGAATAATCAAATATGAGCCGCACGTGAAAAGGCTTGTCTTGCTATACATTTTCATTTTCTGATATACAAAAAATATTGCATTAGTCATCGAAAATTTCCATGATTAATAAATCTTTTTCATCATCATCCAAAGATGACAAGAAGATTAAGATAAGAATATTAAGATAAATCGCATCTTAAAAAGATCCATCACATCTTATATATAAAATGTGATGGATCTTTACATTTTAACACCCTATGTTCAAAAACATCATTATTGGAATTATGTATGTTTGTCTAATAATCCCATCCATCTGTCTGTGTTTGAAACGCGATGTCTCAAAAACTAGAGGGATGAAATTGATATATGATCTTAACAACAAAATTTGTAGCTTTCTATCAAATTTTGGACGAAATCAGTGAAAGAACTGTCTGTCCAGGAGTATGTGAACACAGCAGGTCAAAAAGCAACAAGCTAGGTTCAGGGAATTTGGTTGGGGATCTTGATACTGAAATTGGAGCTTTGTATCTAATTTTGGATCCTTTCATCTAATTAGAAAAGTTACAAATTGCGTATTCAATTCTATTAATTTTATGATAAAGCCAAAAACAAAATGGACCTTATTGTGCAATTAAACTAGATATGAGAAGTCCCCTCTGGTTGCGTGTGTAGTTTTGAACATTTAACACTAATAAAATAACAACAGAGAGTAATTTAAGAGGGACATTTTGAGCCACTCAAATTGTAATTTAGCCTTTAATTTCCTTATATGACCTGCTAACAATAACCTTTGACTTTTCTTCTTCTAAAATAAATAATCATGTGAACCATGTTGACAAGACACTAAAAAATGAGTAAAAATATCACCGTTGTTCGTTTCTCTTCCGTACTAGAGAAAAATAGTTTAAAAGACTGAGGTCAAAATAAAAATACACAATTTCTTACATCCAAAAATAAATAGTGCACACATTTAATTTTAATTACATTCATTAGTTTAGGACAAGGTCCCGGGTGATGGATTCTGAAAAACCGAATATCACGTAAAAATCAAAAGAGCTTTAAGGCATCAGAAAGTCTAATTTCAACGATAATAAGAAAAGGAACTACAAGGAACATAAAAGTTCAGTGAGCTTCGCTGAATTCGCTAAATGTTTCAATTACTCTTCGAATCAAAATTTCATAACTTTCTGGCAAAACTGACTCAGCATCTTTTGCCATACTTAGCTTTACCCAGAAGAATGTTATGACACCTATTTGTTATTTACTCTCTATATATAGTTTGTTTTCCCTCTATGAAAAAATTTCGTCCCGGTATGACCAACGGAATGATGAATAACTCATGACTCAAAGATGGACAAAGGCTAATAAGCTTTCCTTAGACACTGATTTTAGGGAATGTAGACAAAAGTAGGCAAATCCTCCCTCCAAGTAATTTTAGAACTAACTTTTTGAGAATACGGAAACAAAATTTTCAATATTTAATGATTACTTACTCATATTTAGCAAAGTTTGTCCATGCCAAAATCATTTTCTTGCTTAATTCTATTTCATTAGGTTCATAGAGCTCAGGCTTCCGAATCGGTCGTCCAAACACAAACTGTACCTCATCAAAATGTGCCACCCCCATCCAGGGTGCCCAGATACTATTACTCGGTCTATGGACGAAAAAGTAAAAATAGACCTCATTTTTTCTTTCTGCATAACTCTCGGCAAAGTAGACTGTTGGGCACAAAAGAATGTTATCGCCAACTGCAGTATAAGTTTGTCTTCTGATGGCGTCGTAATCATCGTCAGTAACACTGTCTAGATAATATCTAGCATATTTTTCAGGATTTCCATATCCTTCGAAAAAATTTCGAATCACATGATCTGCGTATGTTTTGTTGATTTTGGTGTCCTTTTGTCCGAAGAATCCAAAAGTTTTGGAATCTGTAGTTGTAATAAAGAAGGATCCTTCATCTCGGTTGTTGCCAATAAGGAGGGGAACGTCGTGGAAGTTACCATTACGGATGTCATCTATGGTATTGCTCGGAAAAAGATCGTCACCATATTGCGGCCAGTAGAATGAAGTTGCTGTAGGATTCAAAGACCAGAGTGCTCGAGCAAGAGAAGTGGCATTTTTGTCTAAAGTATTTGTAAAAAAAGAAATGCATGAAAAAGGCTTATTGCGTGGTCAATTAAATAAGTTTTAAAAGTTGAGACTGTTACATTGAAGAGACATAACAAAATGATTATGTCTATCCCTGAATTTGGTGAAACCTGATGATGTAAAGCGCTCGTGTCGAGTGTAGAAATGTAAGTCTTTTTTATACATAAAATGTTGTGTTTTTTGCTTTTATTTGTCCAAAAAGAATTTTAATCACCCCGTTTAAGCCCAATTTCATTTAAAACACAGGCTTCATTAAATTTCTATTAAATTGTATTTTTAACACTAAGATTATGGTAACTGCGATCTAAAATTAAATTCCGAGAAAAGTTTGGTTGGGCCTTATCTTTCTTCCTTTTATCCCCCTTTTTTTAAAAAAAAAATTATAAAAAAAACGGTAGAAAATCATTTTAAAACAAACTTTTACATACATATATATTAAAATATTTTAAAAACAAAGTAATATGTATAGAATATAAAAAATTCCTTGCATTACCTCAAGAATGAATAAAAGGAAGCAAAATCATAATGACGACACTTTGACTTTAAAATCTGGCTAACTGGTGCTATACTGCCGTTAACACTGTTTGGGCAGATTTAACATGTAATAAATTCCGCCCATACTAACGAGCTCTTGAGGTTAGTTAATTAAATTATTATCCATTTTTTAAAGATGTTTGGTCTGTTTCCACAGCCGTATTAATGATGGAATTGAGACTAAACTGGGATTCTCCCAACAATAATATGAGTGCCGCCATTATGATGTTTGTTTGTGCCCGTGACATTTCTCCCTACTGGCAACTGAGACAGAGTCACCATTATGATGTGAGTGTGTCTGACCTAACTCAAGTGTTGCACTCATATTCTTCCTTTTTCCCATTCGTGAACGAGAAGTCATTATTTGAATAACGTGTTTATTTAGGGAAGCATTGAAAGATTTTTGGAATTTTTTGTAAATTCGTAGAAAATTATTTTTAAAAACCATTTTCGTTTACTGCTACTTTTTATTTTTCAATAAGAATAATTCTATGATAAACTATCCTGATATGTTTTACTGAATAATTGACGAAAAAATACTTAAAGCTCCGTTCCTGCTTGAGGGTTTGTGGGGTGGCTCCAGTGTCCCGGAGAAATATCGGTAAATGCTAGGACATCAAAGAAAGCGAGTCTATGGACAGAGACATGCAAAGAGTTGATTTAGGCTGTTGTAAATTGCGAATGCGTCCTGGCAACGATGTATGTCGCCGAATTTCAACCGGCAATAAATCTTGAATCCCGCAAGTGGATCTCCGAAACGCTGACCGTGGGAACAAGGTTTTAGAGAGGATTTATAATTTTTTCATATTATATTTAAAATAAACGAAACATTTAATTTCTATTTAATCGTTTTTATCTCATATGAAATAATTAGACAGTAATTCATATCAAAGGAACATGCTACTTTTAAATGTTTAAATCTAAGCCTAATGTTTTAATCCAACCTCTATCTTTACGAATAGATTTCATTTAGATAGTTTCAAATTAATTTTATTGACCACCTGGTGTGTTTGATATTTACAATAGGCAGCATTTTATGCAAAGCACAAGTCACGAAATGTTTCAAGAAAAGTGCATATTAACTTTAACTTGCAGCTACTTTCCTTCCAACACAGATGCTTTCTATATCTTTTTAAAACTTTCATTTTAGTGAATTTTTTTTTCGATTTAGGATATATAGGATTTTATATATTTCCTTGAGACGGAAGAATCAGGCAAACCCTTTCATCTCGTTTGAAATCATCGCAAGAAGCTCATTTGTCTTTACTGACAGTTCATTGTGTTAGTTTTTTTTCTTATTATCAATCAATATTATTTAGTTTAAGGTAACTGTGAGTATTTCTTTAGATTCAGGTGAAAAGAGATTTAAAATATGTTCTTTTACGATGGCAAAAACAAGCATTTTCATCTCTTTTCAAATCGTTGGAAGATAAGCAATCCTTTCCTCATCAAATGCACATAAAATTATTTTTCTAGTTTACCCTCATAAGCAATCAATATAATTATCTCATATGTGATGATACAATTGCCCTGTAAGCCCGATCCTGCATGATCATTCTGGTTAGACATTACCTAGTATTTCTGCTTCTGGATAAATGTATGTAATAAATTCCGGAAAGTAACGACCGCTCTGGTTTCCAGAATCTCAATAGGATCTATTTTTCTCAAAAAATGTCAGAGACAGTCCGTACTTCAGTTATACTCGGCTTTCAGTCTGTTAGTAACAAATCCGCCCCAAATATTTGAATTATTCATTTGTCGTAGTGCGGTAATTATTTAGATATTTTTAATTGCTTCGATAATAATTTATAATTTAATGTTGAAATAAGTGAAGAATAGAAAAATGTGTTAATGAAGAGTTAATTTTTTGCTCATTACGCGTAATATTTCGTTACTTGCACGATAGCGCTGCTTCGGCATTAACACTTTGAGGGTACTATATTAAAAAGATTTAGCTAGAGAAAATACATGGTTGATGTCTTAACACCTGATAATAAAATATTTTATATATAAAGAATTTTTTCCTGTCTTAAGTTTTTTCGACGGTGGGATGGCATAGGTCCCACCGCCCTTCACCGGTCTTGAGTATTTTCCTAAACCCTTCCGCGTCGTTCGTTATCTCTTGATTACATCCGAGCATAAAATTGCTCAATTTGCCCATTTTCTTCAAATGCCTCGAAAAAATATATATCTCTATGATTGTAATAGAAAGATTTTCCTACAATTAACACTCAGATGTGACAAGTTCTTTCATGATATTATTATGCATCTTTTTGAAAGAGGGGGGAGGTGCAAAGCTGGCCACCCACTTTCTATTGGTAAAATCGTACCCTCCTCCTAAGTTTATTGGAGATGAAGCGCAAAAATTTATTGTCAGTACATGAGCTTATAATTATTCAATTCTCACAAAGAAACTAGATACAAAACCGGCAAATAAACATTAAGTTCAGCACAAAGTGCATCTGGAAAAACTCCGCTAATTATAAATTATTTCGAAAAGAAGAGCTGCCTTCCCTTGAATATATTTAATAACCGGAATGAAGCTATACACAATGAAATTTGACTGAGGCAATAAGGGTAATTTTTTTAAAGCAGCAGGCAACGGTAAAGTTGAAGGGGCCCTCGGACATTCCGACAAGACGCTGCAATTTCTGTTGTCCAAGAAAGAATGAAAAGCAAACAACCTGATTGTGAGAAATGGAATGTGTATTCATGTCTCTCCAAAACAACGAATTGATTCAAATATTTTAATTTTGTTTGTCAATATCTTTTTCTCTAAGTTATAAATTGTTTACAATCATTCATTATTTCGAAAAAAATTATGTGTGATGTTTACCTAGAAAATAACTTACACGAAAAATTGTACGGGTTGACGTTTACACAGAAAATGGCTAATCCGATGATTGTACAGCATTACATTTCAGGAGGGTACTAAATTTTTAAAATAATTTTTTCTAGTGCTTGTAGGATCAGACTACCTATAAACTAAAAAGAAGTTAAATATAAACATGAAAATATTTCCGGTCTTAAACCGCAAGTAAGTACAGCAGTTTGCAAAATAATATCGAATCTCAAAAATTAAGCATGCGAGGGAAGTGAAATTAATCATTTAGTTGTACGTCAGCTATATGTATCACCTCATATATGAAGGGGGAAATCTAATAGTACAGCATCTGTATAACCTGTAAAGAAAAGATTGAATCACAAAGAGTTTAAATAATTTGATCAAATGTTACTTCTGAGGCAGCCAACTACAGATTCTGGATCACTCTCAATCGTTTTATCATCAGATGTACAACCAACTATCTCAGCTACTTGCTGACTGAGATCCATATTAGATTGCAATTGGTTGGTTATAAGGTAGATAGTTGATCCACTTTCCATAATGGCTCCGCTGAAGAGACCTTTGGTGAGCGGCGAAACACAGAACAAACTGACGGAAAAGGATCCCGCACTCTCCCCAATCAAAGTGATCCGTTCTTTGTCGCCACCGAATGATTGTATATTTTGGTTCACCCACTGAAGGGCTGTAAACATATCGTACATGCCTAAAATAAAACAAACATTCAGTTAAATAGAAAATGTCCTTGCGAGATTCGTACTTACTAACCTAAAATGATTCTTATCAAGAGAATCGAATATTTAAAAATGCATTGCAAAATTGATAATTTAAAAAACTGAATGATGATTTAAAGAACAATGTGATAATGTCAAAGCATTTTTATTCACATTCAGCCATGTCATTTCAAACCTTATTGGAATAAGTATTCTTTTTTTGTGTGTAACCTCCATCTATTCTCATTTAATAGTTTTATTACCATTTTAAGGTAATATTTAAAATAATTGAGCGGCGAAGGTATAACTATGAATATGAAGAGAAATGTGTATATTGTGGAAGATTTAAAACCCAGTGCAGTTTCAGCCTAAATATACTATAAACGGAATTCAAGATGTTTCTGATTTGGCTTACAACTGTAGAGAAAAACTATACTGGAAAATTAAAACATGATTTTTCCTTAATTTACGTATTAAGTATAAAAACTTCTAACAAAAAAAATCATCAATAAAATTGCTTTTTTTGTCTATTTAAACTATCACCTACATTTTATACGATTTGCACTCCCATGAGTAAATTAATTTAAACGCAAGATACACTAATAAACGCCAGCTGAATATAAAGAAAAGTTATCTCACCAAACGTGTACAAGCTCTGCTTTGATGGAAAAAATATTATTATTATTATTTATTATTATTTACGGAAAAAATGATTTAAAAATTTGATCTCGGTTTGAAATAAAATCTTTTTGATTCAATACCCTTTTTAAGAAATCTGGTTTTCTACTTACCATGACATGTTGTGGCACTATTAGAATAAACACACAGCTAAATGTACTAATTTAGAAGGACATATTTTTATAGAACAATGCATAATGTATAACCCAACCATGATTTACTGATAAACGGAATTTTAAATATGCTTCCCATGCAAGTTCTGAGAATTTGCTTATACGAAAAATAAAGTTATGAAAGATGCTTCCCTTCAGATCTTCCTTTGTATCTGAAACACTTGATTTAGTCTTACCTACATTTCCTGGAGCATCTTTCGTGTTGGATGTCAGAAATCCCAAAACACCCAATCGGTAATTGATAGTTACCACAATCACATTCCCATGGAGTACCAGGGCACTTGCGTCATAAACATCCATTCTACTCGATCCAAAAACGAATCCTCCTCCATGGATCCAAAATAAAACTGCCAAATTACTTCCTGTTTTGGCATAACTAGGGGCATAAATATTCAGGTAAAGGCAATCCTCGCTTTTACCTGGTAGGTCGTCATACCACGGAAAAGGATATATCGTGTACTGTATGCAGGCTGGGGGCAGTTTAGTGGCCTCTAATGTTTTTGTCCATGGCTTCACAGGTTTCGGTTTCAGAAATCTTTGGTTTCCAAGTGGAGGCTCTGCGTAGGGTATACCTAAAAATGCTTGAACAGGAACTCTGTGGACATTTTCTGAAGTTCCTTGAATTGGTCCTAAAGATGTATATACGAACGTATTCAGACTAGAAGCAATTTCAACTCCTACTATGAAACCTATTATGAGAAGTGGTAGCATCTTCAAACCTAAATGTCGATTCCTGGTGATCGAAATCAGTGCCTGAAAAAGAAAGAATATAAACACTTAGAAAAAGTTGTGTGTTTTCCTCCATTTATCACATAGCATTGCACTGCATACCGGTGTCCAGTAGTTCCTCCATAAACTCAGTATAGCGCAATTTCTCATTCTCGGAGGGTGAAAAGACTCCAAACAACCATTCCCCATGATCAATAAAGTCAATAAATCAGAAAAAGTGCACTCCTACCTCAGTTGTCACGGGCCCGAAGGTGTTTAAGAAATGGGGATCCTTTTACTGAAAGTATAGTTATTAAACCGATATCCATACTCAAAGAAGAGAAGGCTAATATGAAAAACAACCTTTAATGGCAATGGGAATAAACTATTTACACATTGTTTCACAAAAATATTAATATCTTGCCCTGAATTTAAACAAAATAACCGTTATTTACAATTTTACAAAATGTTTCAAACCATCCGTTCAAAAATAATTATTTACAATTTAGCGTCCAGATTATTTCGCGCGACGATCATCGTTGGAAGTGGTGACAGCATTAAGCCTGATAAATGAAATTTCTCATGAGGTCTTGTCACTAAAATTATAAATCTGTACCGAATTTTGGACCAATTAGTCAGAGGCAATGACATCCAAAATAACTACTCGATTCTCTTCAATATAATTTAAACGAGGAATAAACTAAACACGAAACATGTCACATTGTGTAAGTGTACGAGGATATCGACGAGAGAACACTCCCTTTAGTTACTATCTAGTGTTCAAAGACAAAGCAACACTGTCACCTTCAAAGCATTCCATCTCGCGATTTTGATTCATTTAGGGGATTTTATCTAGGGAATTTTAAGAATTATTTCATATGCTACTTTGATCCTATTTATTCATTATACACTTAGTGCAGTGGCAGCCAAACATGACTCTTGCTCACATAGATTCCAACAACCAACAAAACAATATTTCAGCTAAAATAGTCTTCTTTGACTACCATGCTGTCTCTGTAATTAACATGTGCCAACGTGGTATTTGCAAAGGTGCTGCAAAACTGCAAAACTTACAAATTAAGATCTGCATTCCCTCTATTTACCTGTCAAGAAGAAACTTGAGGGAAAATAACAACTCACTTTTATTTATAATTAGTTAAAACTCGTATTTCCCTTTACTTTAAAAGAGAATTGTATTGGCAATAGTAGTAGAGGTAAAATAGTATAAAGCGTATCAAAATGTGCAACAAGGAAGTTGCTAATTTTGGAAGTAACCCCCACGCCTCCATCGAGAAATTCCGTGTTTTCCTACCAAAAATAAAGGATTTGGAGAATAGAATTTTCTTGACACTGGTTCTTAGAGATGAAACAACAAGATTCTAGAAGATGAAACCAATGCCAGTTAGTAAATTTAAAAGGATATTTTTTAATGTCTAAGAGTGTATTCAAGAATTAGTCATTTACATAACAAATGTAAGAGTTAAGAGATTGTCATTACAACAAAAATGAAACATAACGAGATAAAGTAGCGAAGAAATACTTACATCAGTCAATGTATTTTGGACATTGAACAGTATAGGCATGAAACTAATCAAAAATAGAAAAAGATCAGACCAATTTTAAACGAATGATATAAAAGTAAATAAACAATGATCTGACATAAGAAAGAGACACTTCAGAACTTGAAAACTTAAAATTTTCTTACTTACAAAGTAAAACTATGGCCAAGTGAAAACGATTGTAAATTGTTGGTGCAACCAACGACTTTATAATACAGCAACGATGTAATACTTTGTTGGCACACTATTTAAATGTTTTTAAACTTTAAACTTAAGCATTTTTACAAATAGTATTGTGATGAATCATGCTATTTAATATGAATATGCCGAAAATAAGCCAAGCTTTACATAAAGCATTGTCATTTGATTAGCAAATGAGTGAAAATTCCACATCAGCACTTTCATTACTGTATTGCAATACAAATTACAGAGTGTATTACAATACATATAAGATTAGATTACAGAGATTGGTATTTCCCGAAAAATTTCTTACACAGTTTGTAGGAATAATCCAGAAAATAAATGGCAAAATTTTGCTTGAAAAGTTAAGTGAATTTTCATAAACTTAAAAATACTCTTTAATTTTAAATATGCAGGAAAGCTAATTGTAAAAAAGAGATAAAAACGAAGTTGCTGATTAATCTTTAAATTATACTTGACGAAATCTTAAGACAAAGTGATTTTGGCAAAGACGGGTCCCTTCGGCAATCCAAAGGATAATTTTTACTTTCATCGTTTATTAATCTTGCCATAACATATAATAAAATTCTATAATGCCCTGAAATTATCTATAGTTTAATTACAGTTAACAACAAAATATTTTCTTGAAAAAAAAACCGAAATTTTAAAGTTTCGCCAGAATGACAATTTTTCCAAGCCTACTAATCTTAATTAGTAGCAGAATTTACAAGCAGCGTAAGAATTGTCCTGTAAGGATATTCTATTCTTTAATTAAATGTCTTATTCAAGGATAATAATGGTCCGTATATACGTGGAATCGAGATCTTTTACTTCATTAAATCGAAATTTCCGGATTTGTCAAATGAAAAATCAATATATTTTCAAAATTTTGTTTTAAAGCTAATATAATATTCGAGATTAATTACATGTGTGATATGAGGACAGACTGCAAAAAAATCTCTGAACAAAGATGATCTACAGACATTGTAAACTTTTTCAATAAAATTATTGCAGTAAATTGTAGCCAAAAGAATTGTCAATATGTAGATATAATAACGTATTTTTCTGCTTTAAAGCAGCAGAAGAACTTTTTGCCTTTAGTTAAAATAATTAAATGATGATATCTAAATCTAAATACTTTTTTTCTAACATTAATCACATACCAATTTCCCTTAAAAATGATTTCAAACATCACGTTTACATCGTTACAACATAACTTACCTATTTTACAGCCCAAATATTTAATAGAATTGAAGTTATGATACCGGTACAATCTAGTCGCCGGTTTAAATTCGGTGACCTATTTATGATTTTTTAAATAAAATTTAAACATCAATCACATAGTTTAAATATTTCAGATTTCGTTTGACAATTATGAAGAAAACTGTGGAACACTGCCCTATTTTTGTCTCGCATTTTATAAAGTAATTTATAGAATATGAAATTAAAAAATTCCTATTTATACGCCGTCATGATTTTCCGTGGGCACATGAAAGCGATTAAAATATTCTTTTAGTAATAAATATGCCAAAATGTGAGATTTAATAAGCTTCCAGCGCGGGAAATAGAACGAAACTGGAGTTTAAGAAAAGCGTTTTTGGAAAGCATTAATATTGTACTAATATTTTAAAATATATAATATTAGAATTTGAAGTAAAATTAAGTGAGATTATTACATACATATATATATATATATATATATGGAGAGATAAAAGGATGGAAAGTACTATCCATACTAACCATAAAATAATTAGAAAAATCCCAACACTTTCTGCGAACAGTGTTAGCTATAAGCTAATGGAACACTGTCTTCACCCCGAGTGTTAATTAATACAAAAAAATCTTATAAAATTGACGAAGAATTAAAAATGTACATACTGTAAAATGGGGAGAAGCAAGCAGCATAGACAAAGACACAGCACTGAATGTCTCGCGTCGGAAAGGAGACCGGAAGTTTTCAAAGTTTTCGATCAGCTTATTGTATTGCTTTTCTATGCTTTGTTGTTTATGTTTTTTCTTGTTTTTATGTAGTTTTTACTACTGATTTCATTGTCTTATATATATATATATATATATATATATATATATATATATATATCAATGTCATGAAAATCAATCAATGTTGAAATTAAATGGAAAGACTGTAGCTTATCGGTAAAAGCGTATAGATGCTCATCAGGGTAAGTAAAATCTATACGAACCGCTAAAAAATTAGAGAAATCATAATGTTTTCTGCGAACAGTGCTAGCATAAAGCTAAAAGCACTGCCCTTT